>CM067368.1:42272866-42440199 GCA_034401795.1 Chaetoderma sp. LZ-2023a | reverse complement strand
CATGACACGTGTGTTAACCACGGCCTGTGCTCACGCTGGCTAGCCGACTGCTCCACGGGCAGATCTGGTCTAACACTTACCAACCACTGGCAAGCGTCAGACCAATCCTCCTCCGTGGCTAGCTGCGAGCGCTCTACAAGACGGGGGCCTTCGTCTTCCTCCAGAGCGCAAGCAACAGAGCTTGACGGCGGGTACGCTGATATGCCTGGCAAGCCAGGGAGAACATGCGGGCCTGACAATACTGGCATGCTAATATCACTGGTTTGACCAGGAGCAGGCCCCGTGGTAGAGCGCGGGGCATATACCGCCCCACCACGGCCCCGGCCAGCACCAGCGACACTCTCGGCAAGCCGAGGTATGCGGTACCGCTGGCCTTCAGCGCCCAGGGCCACAGTCTGAACCGTGGATTCTACCCCTGGGAGAGTAGAACCATGGAAAAAGGCGCCTGTATTCCCCGCGAGGGGTGCACAGACGTCATAATCCATGTCCACGTCTTCAGACGGCGACCCCAACAGGTAATCCTCATCCTCCTGGCCAGACAGATTAGACTCCGGGTCAGCAAAGAGAGCTAACCCGGACTGGCCAGGGAAGGTGCCATACGAGGTACTGGCACCCGCGGTGTGCGGATACCCCTGGACTGATAAGCAGCCCGCGGGTTCCAGCGACGACCGTCCACGGTCCCTATTGGGCGCGGCAATAAGCCTGCTGCCAGGGCCGTGGAACGCCCCCTCTAATGGGGCCACCTCTGAATCTTCAAACAACGGAAGCGTACTAAGGAACGTTGATTCAGAGGTGGGGATTACCTGCTCCGAAGCAGATGATGAGGTCAATAAAGGATTTGGTCCAGGAAGCATGCCACGAAGCAACTCTGGAACCAAATCCTTGATTGTCCTCCTCATCTCTCCCAACATCTCGGTCCGGAAGGCCTCCATATCCACCGCGGACGAGGCCTTCCTCTTACCCTTCTTACTTACACCCTCTTTCTTCAGCTTCTTCTTCTCCTCCTCCACCTTGTCCTTCGCCTGCAAGCACAAGAATTCGGACATTAACTCGCCCCCCCAGTGCTTACATATCTCGCAATTAAGCAAGGGACCACAGGGGCTACACTGAAAACAGAGATGAGGGCCAAACTTGTCCCTCAAAAATCGTCCACAGGACGCACAACCAGGTCTCTGAAAAAGGGCAAAGGACGAGGAGTATGAGCAAACTAGTTAAGCTTAGAAACTCACCAACTCAAGAGAAGGAAAATGATCATAAAGATCATAATTTATCAGAAAACCAGCTTCGGACAACTTTAATTGTTAATAAAGAGCAAGGCTGATTATGACGTCATTAATCCTATGACAGGAAAAAATCGATCCCCAACAAACATCCCAGTGCAAGGACGAATTGTATCTCTAACCAGAACATGTACAGAATGGACATTTCGACTATACAAGCATCAGATATATACTGATAACAATGGCAAATAAAGTTAATTATCTCCCTTTCCTCTAAATAATTAACATCACCTCATATCAATAATTAGATACCTGACACCTTGTCTAGACAAACCATCCAACCTGATGAACTGGAGCACTCCACCACTGAACGCCTCTTAACTCTCTCCACCTCTAGGGGAAGGAATTGGATCAAGAGGGCAAAGTGAGAAGACCTTTATAATAGGCCTCCAACTCACTGGACATAGAATTTTTGGTTAGATAACCTAACAGTATTAGTAGGAAATGGAACCATGGTGGAGAGACACAAACCCTCTGCTGATGTCATGTCCATAATATTTCTTCACACAGACCTGTGGACATAAACACAAAGAGAGATTAGTCTTATATAGCACCTAGTTGAAATAAACCAACTAATCAAGGCGCTTATCACGTTTAGCGCGAGTCCCGGAAACACATTACAACGGGACAAAACTCGCTAATTTTACTAGAAGTCACCTGATTTAAAGGTCCAAGGCCCTCCTGTGGCGAAGTTACTCTTTCTGCCATCTTTCTCAGGTAACAACAGTTCAGAATTTTGTCAAAAACGCTTATAATTGAGCTACAAAAAGCACCAGCACAAAAGCATGTGTAGTCTCTTAGCCAATAAATTAGCAAAGAGAATAAACGAAATCTAGGATTTCTTTTTTCACGAGAGTTGATACTTACCTCCCTAATACTTTTGATATTGCTAAATATCGGCTTTCACTCAATAAAACACTCAGATTAAAAACAGTTAGGTGCCCCTACTGGGCAGGGAGTCAGAGGTAGTCCGGCGGATGCTCGCCCCACCACCGCGCATGCGCCGACTACTACTTCCTCTGGCTCATTTATTGGCTAACACATGCAACTACCAAGAGCCTGAAGACCGAGCCTCTGTGGGGCGGAGAGGCCGGGTCAGTATCTAGGGAGGTAAGTATCAACTCTCTCGTGAAAAAAGAAATCCTAGATTTCGTTTATTTCACATCAAGAGTATACTTACCTCCCTAATACTTTTGATATTGCCAGAATTCGAAAGTGAATCTGGCGGGAGGGAGGCGAGGTCAAAAGACCAGCTCTTCCCTATACGCTTTCAAGCGTTTAAGGCACTTATGACGTCTGAAACTGTGTGAAAACACAGTCAGGATTTGATAAACCATCGGATAACACAACCGATGCCTGAGAGATGACCGATTTGTCATATGCGCTCCCCCCCCTCCCTTGGGAGGAAGATTAAATGACCTCAATGTCATACACGCTCTCTTCGTACTAGTGCTAAGTACTATAGGACAGAGACGAAAAGGCTCCATTTTCGTATACTCTCTCTAAAGAACCACAACCCACATAAACCATCACCATATTAATAACACTGGGTAACGTGACAATACAAAACAATGAACAACACATGAACAAGACTGACCTTGTTGTACTAGGAAGCTGTCATCATGAATCCAGTAGAGAAGGATGATACAGTCCCGACAAGTGGTTGTCACCGTCGCTGAATGGCGAAGTATATAAGCAATGCGGAGGCACTCTTCACAAACATAAAGCGGTTATTGTTTCAAAATCGACAAGGCGAGAGGGTTAGAGGTGTCACGGAGGTAATGGTCTGTAAAACTTGACTCACAGTGCCACTGAGCCACTGACATAATATCATCCACAGGAACCCCACTAAACAGGGCAGTGGATGCCACGACACCGCGGACACTGTGAGCCTTGGCCACGTCAACCTGTCGCCCGGTGGCGGATTTGTGACAAAATTGAATACATTCCACAATCCACCTAGAAATGGTGTCCTTAGACGCCCTACCATGGGGTTCAATATATGACAACCATAACGCTGACTGGTCGGTACGCCACTCCGAAGTACGCTGTTTGTACCGGAGCAGCGCCCGTACGGGGCACCATACTTTAGAATTAGGATCATATCTAGTTAAAGATGGCAAAAAAATAGGCTGACCTGGATATTTCAATGACTGATTTTTAGACAAGAAATTAATCCTAGGTAGAAGCTTACGGCCTTCCCCTGTAACCACAAAACGGTCAACCTCGGCTGATAAGGCGTGAATTTCACTCCTACGCCTCGCCGAGGCCGCAGCAATTAAAAATACAGTTTTAAGAGTTAACATTTTCATAGAAATGGAACTAAGTGGTTCAAAAGGCTTATCACCTAGTACCTGGAGCACCAGTGATAAACTCCAAGACGGAATCAGTGGAGGATTCCTTGGTCTTAGATTGCCCATGCCTTTAATTAATACATTTAATGTACTTACTTCATCACTCCCCCTATTAGCCAAGCAAGGAATAACAGTCATTAAAGCTGACTTATAACCAGCAATAGAGTTAGGCTTGAGGCTATAGGCATCATATAGGTGACAGAGGAAATCAGCCACTACCTGAATAGATGATTCCATTGGATCAATACATCTTTTTGAGCACCATTCTGCAAATCTGTTGATTTTATAATTATATGCTCTGGAGGTTGACCCCCTCCTGGCTTTGGCCATAAACATGGCCGCTTGCTCAGAAAAGCCCTCCTTAATTCTAGATTCCTTGACAACATCCACGCAGTCAATCGGAACATTGACGGATTGTCGTGAAGGGCCTTGCCCTGGAAGATAAGGTTGTCCATCAGAGGCAGCGGAACCGGATTGCAGACCAGAAGGTCCAGCAGATCCGTATACCACGATCGGCTTGGCCAATCCGGGGCGATCAGAAGCACTTGGCACTCCTGCTGCCTGATTTTCTGAAGCACCTTTGGAATCAGGATTGCTGGGGGGAATGCGTATGCATACATTCCCTCCCAGCTGATAGCTAACGCATCTGTTGCGAAAGCGCTTGGGTCTGGAATCGGAGAGACGTACGTCGTCATCTTCGCATTCTTCTTCATTGCGAACAAATCTATGTTGGGTTTCCCCCAATGGTCGAACAGACGATCCGCCACACATTGATTTAGTTGCCATTCCGTGGGTAAAACACTCATCCTTCGGCTCAATGAGTCTGCTAGCAGATTTAACCTCCCCGGAATATGAACTGCTTTCAAGGTGATCCCATGATCCAGGCACCAACAAAGCAGTTTCCATGTCATCATACAGAGACTGGGCGACTTCGTTCCGCCCTGGCGGTTTATGTAAGTCACTACTGTCGAGTTGTCTGAACGAATCAGAACAATCTTGCCCTGAACATTCTTTAAGAAATGTTCCAGGCCCAGGACTACTGCTCTTAGCTCTAGTAGATTGATATGTTCCTTGGACTGATCCAGATCCCAAAGCCCTGATACTGTGGACTCTTCCAGACAAGCTCCCCACCCCTCCATCGATGCATCTGTATACAGTCACCTGAGGGTGGGGAGGGGTTAGCAAAACCCCCGGCAAGAGATTCTCTGTATTCAACCACCATTGCAGGTGGTGAACCAGAGGCGCCAACACTGACACGTTCGAGTCCAGCGAACCTGAACTCTGGGTCCACTGTGTCATGAGAAACAACTGGATCGGGCGCCTGCGCAAGGCGGCCTGCGGAATGACTGGTTCCAAAGAAACCATCAAGCCCAGCATTCTCAAGTAAACCCGTGCCAGGACATGACGACTGTCGCACACCGACTGTATTACCGAGATGAGTATTTGAACCCTCTCCTGAGTGGGGTACACATACCCCGTCTCCAGATCGAAGAACATGCCCAGGTAAACAAACTTCTGGGATGGAGTTAGCTCTGATTTCGGGAAATTGATCATCCAGCCCAAGTCCGAGAGAGTTTTCAAAACAATCTCCAGATTGGCTGACAACGATTCCCGGGTGTGTGCTTTCAACAGCCAGTCGTCTATGTACGTGTGGACTGCTATGCTTCTCCTGCGGAGGTATGCAGTGATCGCGAGAACCACACGGGTGAAGACCCGAGGAGCCGTGGAAATCCCGAAGGGTAACACCCTGAATTCCCACCGCCGGCCCTGAAATGCAAATCTCAGGAAGCGACGGAAACTCCTCTCTATGGGAATGTGGAAATAAGCATCCTTCAAATCTATTGACGCTGTCCACATTCCTCGCTCTAACCCCGCCAACACCGAGCGCACAGTCTCCATCTTGAAACTGGGCGTCTCTATGAACTTGTTCAATGGCTTGAGGTTGAGAATCGGCCTCCACCCTCCGGTGTTTTTTGTTACTAAGAACAGGGTTGAATAGAAGCCCGGGCACCTCTGTGCCGGCTGAATGGCTTCTTTTAGTATGAGGGAATTTATTTCCTCCTCTATACACAACCTCTGATCCGGATCCCGTGGAATAGGAGTCCAGATCGGCGCGAGAGACAGTCGCGATGGCGGGCCTGTCACCCAGTCGGGACGATACCCGACTGAAAGCCATCGCAAGACTAAACGGTCCTGAGTCAACCGCTTCCACTCTGGCAAGTGGGCGGCCAAACGGCCGCCCACCGGTCCACCTAGGGATAGAGGTGGACATAAGGAGGGCCAGAGTGGCACTGTTCTCTCGGCGTGAAACACCGGAGTGGTTCCCACCGCGGTAACCAGGCCATCAGGCCCGATTACCGCGACCAGATCCCCGCGCGCCCCGCCCAGCGCCGCGCGCACCACGGTGCGCGGGCGGCTGTCTGGCTGGGTGCGGCTGGGGAGCCTGCGCCCCCCTCGCTGCTGGCCGAATCGCCCGTGGCCTAGGCCTACGTTGCGACGGTGGCTGGCCTCTGACCTGGCCAGCACCACCTCGAGCCTGCAGAGGACGATACGCAGGGGGTGCCGCGCGAACACGCTCCCGCCGGAGCACCTCAAATTGTTCACGCAGCGCCCTCTGGTTGTTAACCAGAGTGACCGTCTCCTGGAGGTGCCTGCATCCCTCACCTCCAAAGAGACCAGGACCTGTCATAGGCGTCCGCAGCAGCCTATTATACAGGTCCTGGGACGGGCACAGATTGTCAAGCGCAAACGTGCGCCTCGCCCGGACACTTCTGGTCACCGCCCGCGTCAAACAGTCCAAAGCCAGGTTGATACCATCCTGGATGGCTCTCTGGACTGTTACCGGGCTTGGCTGGCGTGATGCGGAGGCCGCTACCACCCCCTGTAGCAGCTGGGAGACGTGGGACAGAGCGGCAATCGACGCCCTCCCACTCTCCTCCGCATCACGCAGCGCGGCATTCGCCGAACGCAACGCGTTCGAGCACAAGACTCCCGTGTCAGAACGGGAGCCCGGCCGTGCATCTTCGCCTAAAGCCGCGCGATCATCAACGCTTGGCTTCGGCACCACACCGTACCGCTGGTAATCCAGGGGCACGATGCGGCAACGCTTCGCCACCTCGCGAGGGGCCTTCGCGAGACGTCCATTAACCTTAATGGACGCCTCCGCCGCTTCGAACATGTCCACGACATGCTCAGCCAGCGGCAGAGATGGCATAGCGGTAGCCGCCGGCCTACCAGCTAACCACGGCCTATGGTCACGCTGGCTAGCCGGCAGCTCCACGGGTAGATCGGGCCGAACACTTACCAGCCACTGGCAAGCGTCCGACCAATCCTCCTCCGTGGCTAACTGCGAGCGCTCTACTAGACGAGGGCCTTCGTCTTCCTCCAGAGCACTCGCAGTTGACGTCGACGGCGGATAAGCTGATACCCCTGGCAAGCCTGGAAAAGCATGCGGGCCCTAGAGAGCAGGCATGCTAAACTCCGCGGCTTGACCAGGAGCAGGCGCCGTGGCAGAGCGTGGGGTAAACACCGCTCTACCGCGGGTCTGACCAGCACCAGCAACACCATCGGCAAGCCGAGGTATGCGGTATCCATGGTCAACAGCACCGCCCGGGGACACCTTCTGGACCGTGAAATCTACTCCTGCGTGAGTAGAACCATGGAACACGTCGCCTGCATTCCCCGCGAGGGGTGCACAGACGTCGTATTCCATGGCCACGTCCTCAGAAGGCGACCCTAGCAGGAGATCCTCTTCCTCCTGGCCAGAAAGATTAGACTCCGGGTCAGCAAAGAGAGCTAACCCGGACTGGCCAGGAAAGGTGCCAAAGGAGGCTTTGACACCTTCGGCGCGCGGATACCCGGGGTCTGATGAGCAGACCGCGGGTCCCAGCAACAACCGTTGTCCACGGCCCCTCGGCGCGGCGCCATGCCTGCTGCCAGGGCCTTGGACTGCCCCCAACAAAGGGGCCACCTCTGAATCCATAAACGGACCGGACCTAAAGAGACCGGATTCAGAGGCGGGGATCACCTGCTCGTAAGCAGATGCCGAGGACAACAAAGGAGCTGGCCCAGGGAGCATGCCGCGAAGCAACTCTGGGACCAAATCCTTTATTGTCCTCTGCATCTCTTGCAACATTTCGGACCTGAAGGCCTCCATATCCACCGCGGATGAGGCCTTCTTCTTACCCTTCTTACAACCCTCCTTCTTCTTCTTCCTCCATCACCTTCTCCCTTGCCTGCAATGAGAGAAAATCAGACATTAGATCTCCCCCCCCCACTGCTTACATACGTCGCACTTCAGCAACGGTCCACAGGGACTGCAGCTGAAGCACAAGTGCGGAACGAAGCGGTTTTTCAGAAACCTCCCGCAGGACGGGCAACCAGGTCTCTGAAACAGGACAAAGGACAGGGACAATGAGCAAGATAGTTAAGGTTAGCGAACTCAAAACCAACTAAAAAGAGAGGGACAGGATCCTCAAGATCGCAAATCAAGAAGAACCAGCCTTGGACAAAACGTTAATTGTTAATAAAGGCCAAGGCCGATTATGACGTCATCACTCCCGTGACCAAAATAATCGATCCGCAACAAGCACCAAGTGCAAGAACGAATTGTATAAGTAACCGGAACATTCCCGTTGAATTGGCATTTCGAGTACACAACAATCAGATATACAGAGATAACTCCTTCCAATTCTAGCATTGGCAAAAAAGGAAATTATCTCCCCTTTTGTTTATCAATAATTAGATACCTGACACTTGTACAGACAAACCATCCAACGTGATGAACCGGAGAACTCCACCATAGTACGCCTCTACATTCTCTCCACCTAAGGGGAAGGAATTGGATCAAGAGGGCAAAGTGAGAAGACCTTTATAACAGGCCTCCAACTCACTGAACATAGATTTTTGGTTAGATAACCTAACAGTATTAGTAGGAAATGGAACCGTGGTGGAGAGAAAACATATCCTCTTGTGCCGAGAAGTCCATCAAAGCTTCTATGTGATACCTGTGGACAAAAACACAAAGAGAAATGAGACTTATGAAGCACCATGTTGTAAAAAACCAACATAAACAGGCGCTAATCACGGTAAGCGCGAGTCCCGGAAATACATTAAACCGGGACAAAACACGCTAGCATATCAAAGAAATCACCTGATAAAGAGATCCCGCTCCTTCCAAAGGCGAATCCTCCCTTTCCGACATGCTTCCAACGTACAAGAATCGTCAAATTTGAGTAAAAAACAAGGTAACGCGCAGAAAAGTATAGGTAACACAAAACCGCATGTAACCCTTTGCCAATAAATGAGCAAAGAGGAAGTAGTAGTCGGCGCATGCGCGGTGGTGGGGCGAGCATCCGCCGGACTACCTCTGACTCCCTGCCCAGTAGGGGCACCTAACTGTTTTTAATCTGAGTGTTTTATTGAGTGAAAGCCGATATTTAGCAATATCAAAAGTATTAGGGAGGTAAGTATACTCTTGATGTGAAAAGTGCTAGTCTGCGCATGCGCGGTGGTGGGGCTGGCATCCGCCAGACTAAGCTCTGACTCCCTGCCCAGTAGGGGCACCTAACTGTTTTAATCTGAGTGTTTATTGAGTGAAAGCCAATATTTAGCAATATCAAAAGTATTAGGGAGGTAAGTATACTCTTGATGTGAAAAGCAAGGAGCCCTGACATGAACCCTATTGAGCATATCTGGGACATTCTGGGAAACATGGTGAGAAGGAGGGATCCTCCTGTGCAGAACCTACAGGAATTAACAGACGCACTCCATCTTGAATGGCAACGAATACCACAATGGCGTATCAGTCGGTTGGTGACCAGCATGAGACGTCGTGTCCAGGCCGTCATCCAGGCACAAGGTGGATATACCCGGTATTAATAATGACAGTCTCAAAGTCGTGCACAGATGTTAAACTTCGTTTTCAGACACCATTAATGACAATCTAGCCATGTGTGTCAACTGTAGGGCAATAGTTGTCAGTTGTGTCAATGTAACCATATTCAGGCCTCGTTTTCAAGTTCAAACAAAAACATACAGTGTTTCCCCACCATCATAATCAGCATTCCTCTAGTTGCATTATTACCTCTTGCACTAAGATGGATGGGTACATAAATGTTTATGCTATTCCTTTCTTCATAGCACATGAATATACCGTCGCATGTGCGTAAAAATAGGGTGGTGCTTAACTTTTGCACAGGTGTATATATAATATAGTATTACTCCATACGAGTACATAGTCCAAGACATTAACCATCTCAACACTGAAATAGGGTTGCACGATTATTCACTTTTCATAATCGCGATCATTTATAAAAAGATAATCGTGATCATACGATTAATAATGAACTATATTAATGTCAATGCTGCTTAGAGGATGTTATTATGCTACTGCAGATTGTAAGATTATGGGTTAGGCACATGGGTATACATACATGTACATGGACAGAATACGCCAGTTGCTGATTGCAAACAAAGGAATGTATCAAGATTTTTCCAGACGGAAAATGGAAGGTACCATATTTCTAGTAATTGTAGCCTATGCTCTAATAGAAGCCCACCCCCTAACTTTGACATATGAGCTCCAATGATTTCTTAGCAGTTTCAAAATGGCAAAGCTCTGTATTAGAAGCCCATCCCCTAACTCAGCAGATTGTATAGGAAAATTTGTAAGAATAGCGTGTATAATAATAAAAATCGTGTCACAGGGTGTGTCTACTTCAGACTGATCTCTGCCCTGATACATTTCCGGCCCCTCTAAAAGTCAATACAGCCCTCGGATTTGTAAATCTCGACCACCTATTAGATTAATACTAATAGTAGGCCACGTATGTTCAAGAGATAATAAAGTTTATTCCACACTTTTGTAGTCAAAATGTGCTTAAAACAGTCTTGGCGTGATTTTATAGCTTCCTTATAAATTTATTTTAAGACCAAATTTATGTACCAAACAAGTACTGGAGAAAATGTGCATCAATTTTGTAATGCTGATCAACATTAAATGATCCAAATTGAATTAATACGAATGACAATATAGCCGGCTTCTTAAGCTGGCGAGCCAGCGGCTCTTTTGCGATGGGAGGCGGCACGTTCTCGCGAGATATTATACGCTAACAGGAGTTTATCAAACGGGTACCCGTTATTCAGATCAGTATAATACTCAGTTCCTATCGCGGAATGATAATATATAGAAATTCCCGAGTTCCGAGTCCCCGATTCCAGAATATTTATATCAGAGTACTCGCTCTAAAATAAACTCTTCAATTGGAGGCAAATTACACGATTTGTATTTTTTTGCGACACCATTTTATATCAAATTGTGGATTAATTTTGATGTAATAAACGACCTTTATTAAACGAAATCAAGGATTTCTTTTTTCACGAGAGAGTTGATACTTACCTCCCTAATACTTTTGATATTGCTAAATATTGGCTTTCACTCAATAAACACTCAGATTAAAACAGTTAGGTGCCCCTACTGGGCAGGGAGTCAGAGCGTAGTCTGGCGGATGCCAGCCCCACCACCGCGCATGCGCAGACTAGCACTTCCTCTGACTAATTTATTGGCTGATACACATGCAACTATAAAGAGCCTGAAGACCGAGCCTCTGTGGGGTGGAGAGGCCGGGTCCGTATCTAGGGAGGTAAGTATCAACTCTCTCGTGAAAAAAGAAATCCTTGATTTCGTTTATTTCACATCAAGAGTATACTTACCTCCCTAATACTTTTGATATTGCCAGAATTCGACAGTGAATTCGGCGGGAGGGAGGCGAGGTCAAAAGACCAGCTCATCCCTATACACTTTTCTGCGTTTAAGGCACTTAAACTTCTGAAACTGTATGAAAAAACAGTCAGGATTTGACTAACCATCGGATAACACCCCCGATGTATGAGAGATGACCGAATGTCATATGCGCTCCCCCCGCCCCTCCTTCCTGGGAGGAAGAGTCGAATGACCTCAATGTCCTATACGCTCTCTACGTACAAGTGCCATGTACTACAGGACAGAGACGAAAAAACTTCATTTTCGTATACTCTCAACAATGAACCACATAAATACACAAAACCATCATCATATTAATAACGGGTAACGTGACAAGACAATCAACAATGGACAACACATACACAAGACTGACCTTGTTGAAAATGGCTGCTGACATCCTCTTCCCATTGGTGAAGATCGATGCAGTCCCAAATTAGTGGTTGTTTCCATAAATTAATTGTGAAATATATAAGCAATGAGGAAACCCCATCAAAAATATATGCCTAGTTATTTTTTCAAAATCGACAAGGCGAGAGGATTAGAGGTGTCACGGAGATAATGGTCTGTAAAACTTGACTCACAGTGCCACTGAGCCACCGACATAATATCATCCACAGGGACCCCATTAAATAGGGCAGTGGATGTCACTACGCCGCGGACACTGTGAGCCTTGGCCACGTCAACCTGCTTCCCGGTGGCGGATTTATGGCAAAACTGAATGCATTCTACAATCCACCTAGAAATGGTGTCCTTCGAAGCCCTGCCATGGGGTTCAATATATGACAACCATAACGCCGACTGGTCGGTGCGCCACTCCGCCGTACGTTGTTTGTACCGGCGGAGCGCCCGGACGGGACACCATGCTTTAGAATTAGGATCATATCTAGTTAAAGCAGGCAAAACAATAGGTTGACCTGGATATTTCAACGACTGATTTTTAGCCAAGAAATTAATCCTAGGTAGCAGCTTAAGGCCTTCCCCTGAAACCACAAAACGGTCATCCTCGGCTGATAAGGCATGAATTTCACTCCTACGCCTAGCCGAGGCCGCAGCAATTAAAAACACAGTTTTCAGTGTTAATAGTTTCATAGAAATGGAACTAAGTGGTTCAAACGGCTTATCACCTAGTACTTGAAGCACTAGCGATAAACTCCAAGACGGAATCACAGGTGGATTCCTTGGTCTTAGATTGCCCATGCCTTTAATTAATACATTTAATGTATTTACTTAATCACTTCCCCTCTTAGCCAAGCAAGGAATAACAGACATTAAAGCTGACTTATAACCAGCAATAGAGTTAGGCTTGAGGCTATAGGCATCATAGAGGTGACAGAGGAAATCAGCTACTACCTGAATAGATGAATCCATTGGATCAATACATCTTTTTGAGCACCATTCTGCAAATCTGTTGATTTTATAATTATATGCTCTGGAGGTTGACCCCCTCCTGGCTTTGGCCATAAACATGGCTGCTTGCTCAGAAAAGCCCTCCTTAATTCTAGATTCCTTGACAACATCCACGCAGTCAATCTGAACATTGACGGATTGTTGTGAAGAGCCTTGCCTTGGAAGATAATATCGTCCATCAGAGGCAGAGGAACCGGATTGCAGACCAGAAGGTCCAGCAGATCCGTATACCATGATCGGCTTGGCCAATCCGGGGCGATCAGAAGCACTTGGCATTCCTCTTGTCTGATTTTCTGAAGAATTTTTGGAATCAGGATTGCTGGAGGGAATGCGTATGCATACATTCTCCCCCAGCTGATAGCTAACGCATCTGTTGCGAAAGCGCTTGGATCCGGAATCGGAGAGACGTACGTCGTCATCTTCGCATTCTTCTTCGTTGCGAACAAATCGATGTTGGGTTTCCCCCAATGGTCGAACAGACGATCCGCCACACATTGATTTAGTTGCCATTCCGTGGGTAAAACACTCATCCTTCGGCTCAATGAGTCTGCTAGCAGATTTAACCTTCCCGGAATATGAACTGCTTTCAAGGTAATCTGGTGATCCAGGCACCAACAAAGCAGTCTCCATGTCATCATACAGAGACTGGGCGACTTCGTTCCGCCCTGGCGGTTTATGTAAGTCACAACTGTTGAGTTGTCTGAACGAATAAGAACAATCTTGCCCTGAACTTTCTGTAAGAAATGTTCCAGGCCCAGGACTACTGCTCTTAGCTCCAGTAGATTTATATGTTCCTTTGACTGTTCCAGATTCCAAAGGCCTGATATCGTGGACTCTTCCAGGCAAGCTCCCAGCCCTCCATCGATGCATCTGTATACACAGTCACCTGAGGGTGGGGAGGGGTTAGCATAACCCCCACCAAGAGATTCTCTGTGTCCAACCACCATTGCAGGTGATGAATCAGAGGCGCCAACACTGACACATTCGAGTCCAGCGAGCCTGTACTCTGGGTCCATTGTGTCATGAGAAATAACTGGATCGGCCGCCTGCGTAAGGCGGCCTGAGGAATGACTGGTTCCAATGAAACCATCAACCCCAGCATTCTCAAGTAAACCCGTGCCAGGACATGACGACTGTCGCACACTGACTGAATTAATGAGATGAGTTTCTGAACTCTCTCCTGAGTAGGATAAACATATCCTGTCTCTAGATCGAAGAACATCCCCAGGTAAACAAACTTCTGGGATGGAGTCAGCTCTGATTTTGGGAAATTGATCATCCAGCCTAAGTCTGTGAGAGTTTTCAAAACAATCTCCAGACTGGCCGATAAACTTTCCCGGGTGTGCGCTTTCAACAGCCAGTCGTCTATGTACGTGTGGACTGCTATGCTTCTCCTGCGGAGGTATGCGGTGATCGCAAGAACCACACGGGTGAAAACCCGAGGAGCCGTGGAAATTCCGAAGGGTAGCACCATGAATTCCCACTGTCTGCCCTGGAATGCAAATCTCAGGAAGCGACGGAAACTCCTGTGTATGGGGATGTGGAAATAAGCGTCCTTCAAATCTATCGACGCTGTCCACATTCCCCTCTCTAACCCCGCCAACACCGAGCGCACAGTCTCCATCTTGAAACTGGGCGTCTCTATGAACTTGTTCAATGGCTTGAGGTTGAGAATTGGTCTCCACCCTCCGGTGTTCTTTGTTACTAAGAACAGGGTTGAATAGAAGCCCGGACACCTCTGTGCCGGGTGAATAGCTCCTTTTTGTATGAGGGAATTTATTTCCTCCTCGATACACAACCTTTGATCTGGATCTCTCGGATTTGGAGTCCAGATCGGCACTAGAGACAGTCGCGATGGCGGGCCTGTCATCCAATCGGGATGATACCCGACTGAAAGCCATCGCAAGACTAAACGGTCCTGAGTTAACCGTTCCCACTCTTGCATGTGGTCGGCTAGCCGGCCTCCCACCGGTCCACCTAGGGATAGAGGTGGACATAAGGAGTGCAAGAGCGGCACTGTCTCCCTTGCCAGAAACACCGGCGCGGTTCTCACCGCGGTAACCGTCCCATCAGGAACGATTACCCCGCCCAGATCCTCGCGCGCCACGACCAGCACCGCGTGCACCTCGGTGCGCGGGCGGCTGCCTGGCTGACTGCGCCTGAGGAGCCTGCGCCCCCCTCGCTGCTGGCCGAATCGCACGCGGCCGAGGCCGGCGCTGCGATGGTGGTTGGCCTCTGACCTGGCCACTACCACCTCGAGCCTGCAGGGGACGATACGCAGGGGGTGCGGCGCGAACGTTGGCACGACGAAGCACCTCAAACTGCTCGCGCAGCGCCCTCTGGTTATTGACCAGAGTAACCGTCTCCTGGAGGTGCCTACATCCCTCCCCTCCAAAGAGACCAGGACCTGTCATAGGCGTACGTAGTAGCCTATTGTAGAGGTCCTGGGACGGGCACAGATTATCCAAGGCAAAAGTGCGCCTTGCCCGGACACTCCTGGTCACCGCCCGCGTCATACAGTCCAGAGCCAGGTTGATACCATCCTGGATGGCTCGCTGGACTGTGACCGGACTTGGCTGGCGCGATGCGGATGCTGTTACTACCCCTTGTAACAGCTGGGAGACGTGGGACAGAGCGGCAATCGAAGCCCTCCCACTCTCCTCCGCATCACGCAACGCGGCATTTGCTGAACGCAACGCGTTCGAACACAAGACTCCCGTGTCAGAACGGGAGCCTGGCCGCGCATCCTCACCCAAAGCCGCGCGGTCATCCACGCTCGGCTTCGGTACCACACCGTACCGCTGGTAGTCCAGGGGCACGATGCGGCAACGCCAGGCCACCTCGCGCGGGGCCTTAGCGAGACGTCCACTCGACTTAATGGACGTCTCCGCCGCCTCGAACATGTCAACGACAGAGAAGGCATAGCGTTAGCAGTAGGCTTACCAGCTAACCACGGCCTGTGCTCACGCTGGCTAGCCGACTGCTCCACGGGCAGATCTGGTCTAACACTTACCAACCACTGGCAAGCGTCAGACCAATCCTCCTCCGTGGCTAGCTGCGAGCGCTCTACAAGACGGGGGCCTTCGTCTTCCTCCTGAGCGCAAGCAACAGAGCTTGACGGCGGATACGCTGATATCCCTGGCAAGCCAGGGAGAGCATGCGGGCCTGACAATACCGGCATGCTAATCTCACTGGCTTGACCAGGAGCAGGCGCCGTGGTAGAGCGCGGGGCATATACCGCCCCACCACGGCCCCGGCCAGCACCAGCGACACTCTCGGCAAGCCGAGGTATGCGGTACCGCTGGCCTTCAGCGCCCAGGGCCACAGTCTGAACCGTGGATTCTACCCCTGGGAGAGTAGAACCGTGGAAAAAGGCGCCTGTATTCCCCGCGAGGGGTGCACAGACGTCATAATCCATGGCCACGTCTTCAGACGGCGACCCCAACAGGTAATCCTCATCCTCCTGGCCAGACAGATTAGACTCCGGGTCAGCAAAGAGAGCTAACCCGGACTGGCCAGGGAAGGTGCCATACGAGGTACTGGCACCCGCGGTGTGCGGATACCCCTGGACTGATAAGCAGCCCGCGGGTTCCAGCGACGACCGTCCACGGTCCCTATTGGGCGCGGCAATAAGCCTGCTGCCAGGGCCGTGGAACGCCCCCTCTAATGGGGCCACCTCTGAATCTTCAAACAACGGAAGCGTACTAAGGAACGTTGATTCAGAGGTGGGGATTACCTGCTCCGAAGCAGATGATGAGGTCAATAAAGGATTTGGTCCAGGAAGCATGCCACGAAGCAACTCTGGAACCAAATCCTTTATTGTCCTCCTCATCTCTCCCAACATCTCGGTCCGGAAGGCCTCCATGTCCACCGCGGACGAGGCCTTCCTCTTACCCTTCTTACTTACCTCTTTTTTCAGCTTCTTCTTCTCCTCCTCCACCTTGTCCTTCGCCTGCAAGCACAAGAATTCGGACATTAGCTCGCCCCCCCAGTGCTTACATATCTCGCAATTAAGCAAGGGACCACAGGGGCTACACTGAAAACAGAGATGAGGGCCAAACTTGTCCCTCAAAAATCGTCCACAGGACGCACAACCAGGTCTCTGAAAAAGGCCAAAGGACGAGGAGTATGAGCAAACTAGTTAAGCTTAGAAAACTCACCAACTCAAGAGAAGGAAAATGATCATAAAGATCATAATTTATCAGAAAACCAGCTTCGGACAACTTTAATTGTTAATAAAGAGCAAGGCTGATTATGACGTCATTAATCCTATGACAGGAAAAAATCGATCCCCAACAAACATCCCAGTGCAAGGACGAATTGTATCTCTAACCAGAACATGTGCAGAATGGACATTTCGACTACACAAGCATCAGATATATACTGATAACAATGGCAAATAGAGTTAATTATCTCCCTTTCCTCTAAATAATTAACATCACCTCATATCAATAATTAGATACCTGACACCTTGTCTAGACAAACCATCCAACCTGATGAACTGGAGCACTCCACCACTGAACGCCTCTTAACTCTCTCCACCTCTAGGGGAAGGAATTGGATCAAGAGGGCAAAGTGAGAAGACCTTTATAATAGGCCTCCAACTCACTGGACATAGAATTTTTGGTTAGATAACCTAACAGTATTAGTAGGAAATGGAACCATGGTGGAGAGACACAAACCCTCTGCTGATGTCATGTCCATTATATTTCTTCACACAGACCTGTGGACATAAACACAAAGAGAGATTAGTCTTATATAGCACCTAGTTGAAATAAACCAACTAATCAAGGCGCTTATCACGTTTAGCGCGAGTCCCGGAAACACATTACAACGGGACAAAACTCGCTAATTTTACTAGAAGTCACCTGATTTAAAGGTCCAAGGCCCTCCTGTGGCGAAGTCACTCTCTCTGCCATCTTTATCAGGGATAAACTTCTACCAAACCGTCTCAAAAAGCTTCGAAAAGAGTATAGAAAGTTTCTAACACAAAAGCATGTGTACACTCTCAGCCAATAAATTAGCAAAGAGGTAGTGCTAGTCTGCGCATGCGCGGTGGTGGGGCTGGCATCCGCCAGACTACGCTCTGACTCCCTGCCCAGTAGGGGCACCTAACTGTTTTAATCTGAGTGTTTATTGAGTGAAAGCCAATATTTAGCAATATCAAAAGTATTAGGGAGGTAAGTATACTCTTGATGTGAAATAAACGATACGCAATATTTAGGCTCTCAAATCAAATAATTTCACTTGCCCGGTGATGTTTTGAGGTATACATTAAACATAGGCGTAGGCGGTGAGAATTTTTACAGGAGAAAATGTGTTGAATTTCCATGGTATCAGTTTTAGAACTTTTTTGGGAAAACCGTTAGCGCATACACACGTAGCTATTCAGAGAATGGGGAACGCGGGATAAGCGTGTGTGATTACAACAACAATGACAAATAGCGACCAAGTGAACGATCTTTATTCATCTAAAACTAATCAGGAGTCAATACAAACAAATCAGTTATTTATTTAGTTTATTTAATCATTCACACATTCGGCTGATAGCCAGATGTTTGTTTCCATGATTGGTAATGTGAGCAGAGTTTCACAAGCGTAAAAGTGTCTTGCCAAAAATTTCAACATGGCGATTATACGATTACTTCATTTTATAATCGTCCACGATCATTTTGAATTATATAATCGCGATTAATCGAATAATCAAAAAATCATGCAATCCTACACTGAAATAGTGTGCTAATGTCAAAATCACCATACCAATAACCTGTTGGATATTTTGAAACTTATTTGACTGGAAACTGTTGCTGCCTAAGGAAGCTACAGCTTCCAATCAAATTAGTTTCAAAATATTCAACAGATTATCTCTTAAATTATTACGTTAAATACCCATGAACATGCAATAATTATTGCATTCGAAATATCAGAATGGGTAAAAAAGAGAAAATGCTATGCGCATGATCGATCATCAATTGATCATCGGTTAGTATGTAAAACCAATCATCAATCACAAAATTAGTACCAATTCCCAACACTAATGGCAGTAAAAGCTTCCAGTCAAATAATTTTTTCAAAATCTTAATTTCTAGTTATTTTTCTAAAGACAGTTGCTTGGAAATGTCAATACTGTGGTTACTGTGTTGAAATGGTAAACTGACACAAAATTATATCTAGCAATAGGTATCTAGTGAATGCTGTATCCACCCAGCTACCCACCCACCCATGCCAATTAAACTAATGGCACATACCTGTACATCTAAAATATATCGATCACTAGCTCTGTCAAATTTCACCCACTTAGTCTCAATACCTTGTAGTACATAGACAAGATCACGAAGCAAATCTGATTCAGATATTTCTGTTAACGCTGTAATAAATGTAATGAATAGAATAGATAGTGTTATCATGTAAAAAAATGTACGTTTTGTGCCCATTTTATCGTAATAATACATACCATATGCAATATTATTTCCGTAACAGTTTCAATCCTATAGACACAATATTAACCCTTTAACCTTCAAATTTCTACAAGAAAACTTTATTTTGAGAAAATGTTCATTTGCAGAGCAATATTATAGACTATCTTTGAAATTTTACCACTGGAATGATTGGCTCGGTTATCGAGCCCGTCATTCCAGTGATAAATTTTCAAAAAGTCTTCTCTTGGTCTGCAAATGGACATTTCTTAAGACCACTGCAGAAGCTGTTTTTGGCTGATATGAGTGCTACAGTTAAAAGAGAAATCCATTTTAATCTATACCCCACCCATTTCTAGCAAAAGCTCCACCCACTTGTTACATGTGTTAGAATCGATTTAAAACTTTGAAACCTGAATTCCCAGAATCTAAATTTCCCGGTAACTATACAGGTATTAAGCTATTGAACACGTTGAAACTAATTTGACTGGGGATGTTGCTGCTGAAGGTTTATTAAATTGTAAATTCATCAAAGACCATCGTACACTTTAGTGACAGACTTTTCAATTTTCATGACTGACCGACTTCACTTTGATTATGACTTCAGCCAACATGCGATATATTTGATTATGACATCAAATATTTGAGCGACAGATCAGATGCCTCCATTGCATATTGAACATGGACAGTGTTGTATTGATTAACTTATTCAGTGGATCTCAAACATGAGATGAGATTTTGCATCAAATATACCACACAATCTTAGTAAGATCTCATTGGCAACAAGCTTTAATAAATTTAATAGGAAATGGCAGAGTTTGAGATTCTATTTATCACATAACCTGTCATTTCGAATCTTTATGTCAATATTTGTCATTTTTTTACCAATTTGAATTATTCTTCATCATGTTTGCCTACGTCACTAGTTTTGACCAATGACCAATAAAACATAGTGACATATGCAAAAGTATGTTAGAGATCGCAAATCATGTGGTGAACATTTAGAACATAATTGAATTGGAAAAAGGCAACAATGTTTTCCAATCCAATTATATTCAACAGAACATTTCTTACAAACTAACATATATCTGTTTGTGTTATGGAAGCAATCTTATTTTTTAAAGATGTACTGTAATTTGTGTAGTTTATATCTGTTAGAATAGTAGTGAATCTTTTAACATGCCATATCAGTCATAATCATTTAACCCTCAAATTTTAATTTCCTCATAAAAAATGTCCATTTTCATACCAGGAGATTATTTTTGAAAATTTACCACTGACTGTCAGTCACTTGGTCATTGAGCCATGGATTCGTGGCAAATGCTAAAAAATAGTCTTCTTAGACTTGGTCTGCAAATGGAGATTATTCAAGAACACTGCAGAAGTTGTTTATTTTTTTTTGTTTGGGGGTGGGTGGGGGGGGGGGATAATAACGATGTACTGACCACTAGTTTTGGCCAGCCTGAGTGTTATAGTGTTCACAAGAAAGTTAAAGACAAACTATCACCATAACACACGTGCTCAGAGAAATCACAATAATTATGTAGCACTTACCATTAATTGAATTAGTCAATACAAACTTAACATGAGTGGGTGGTTCATAGTGTGTCCTCGATGGTTCTAAAATAAAAGTACCAAGACGTCACTATTATTATCCAATTAAACCTTTAATGGTCAAGATTTCTAAGATAAAACAATTTAAAAAAATTTATCACTTGAATGACTGGCTCGATTATCAAGCCAGTTATTCCAGTGGTAAATTTTCGAAAATAGTCTTACATGTGTATCTTCGCCAGCAGGCCGGTTATGGCTGGCTTGACCAGTAAAGGGTTAAATGATTATATATATTAAACCAATGCAAAGCCAGTGTTTCATTTATAATGATCAGCGATGTATCTGGGAAACTTAAAATCTCAGAAGAACCATTTCAACAACAAATCATGCGCATATTTCAAAATAATTTAGTGAAAGCTGTCAAATATATGACAAGATTTCATGTACAATGTCAAGAATTTGCTCAATCTGATGCAAAGTTGAAAGGATTAACATACATATTGTCACACTGGGTGGCTATTGTCAGAAACCACAGCATCATTTCATAATTACAGGGAACTACATGTATGACTCCATTATCGCAACTTGAATGAACATTTTTGCATACAATTTTTTAATGACAAAATTTGGTCGAGAAAATCTAAATAATTGTTTATTTAATGCCCATTTGTAGTCCAAGAGACTATTTTTGAAAATTTACCACTGGAATGACTGGCTTGGTTATCGAGCCAGGAATTGCAGTGGTAAATTTTCAAAAAACCCTTCTCTTGGTATGCTAATGGACATTCCTAAAGACCAATGCAGTCCGGTTTTGGCTGGCTTGACCATTAAAGGATTAAGTCAGATTATTTTCAAAATATTCAACAAATTTCCTGTATGATTGCACTGAAATTAAGATGCAAGTTTACAAAGAGATTTTATCAGTGAAAGGGTTACCTCTATCATACCTGTGGACTGTGGTGACACTCAAGTAACCAGTCATAGGGCTGGTCAAATTTTGAGGCCGCCTGGCCTGAATGCATATCCCAAGATATAAATAAAATATGTCTAAACCAAAAGCTTAACTGCCACCATCGAAGACGACACAAATTGAGTCAATGGAGGAATCCTGTTTAGCCATGCCCCACCCATCTCTAGCTAGGCTCCACCCATGCTTTGCCCGTGTTGGGATCAATCGATCCCTGCGCCCTCACAATTTCCAGAAAACTATACAGGTAAGCTGTTGAATATATTGACGATAATTGGACTGGGTCCTGCCTATAACAGTGCACTCGAATTAGTTTCAAAATATTCAACATATTGTTTATTAAATAGTGAAGACATACAATTCGTACAACACTTAGTCTGTCATCAATTAATCATTTGTGATGAGCTTATCTGACGTAATTGATTATGACTTCAGCCTACGCCGTCACATAGCTGATTATGACATCATATGATTGAAAGATAAACTGAAATCTTCCATTGTCATACTGGCTAACATTACAATTTTCGGCAATAATAATGAGTTGGTTAATCATGTTAGTACCCAAAAGTAATTTTAAATTTTCCAAACAAAATACCAAAGAAAGCAGTTACCAGGAATTCATGAATCTATTTCCTCTCTCAATCATATGACGTCATAATCAACTACATGGCGTGTAGGATGTCGATATAGTCCATCTTTCATGCTTAATGGTCTGACACGTTGTACGATTTGTATGTCTTTACCACTTAATAAACATTCTGTTGAATATTTTGAAACTAATTTGACTGGACGCTGTTGCTGCCTTAGGCCTTAGGTTCCCCTGTATAGTTTTCTGGAAATTGATAGTCAAGAAGTTCAGGGATTGATTGATCCCAACATGAGCGAGGTGGGCGGAGCTTAACCAGGGACAGGTGGGGCATAGCTAAAACTTGAAACGTCCATTGTATAGCTTGACAGGTTGTATTGTGTGTTCAATCGGTTTCACAGAATACACAGATGCATATATGCTACATAATGATGAGCCAATTGCCACAAACATGCTTACTTTTACTCGTAGAGCTGTGTAAATTTAGTAATCGCCGACCAACTGATGGCAGCGGACCAAGAGTCGTGTCCCTTTGTGTGTGTACATCAGCACTGGCCCAAGCTGGAGTTGCTCCGAGACTAGAAATCAGGATCGATAAATAAACACAAGAAAAGACATGTATATTCAGTTTGTAGTTGTAGTTTTGACGTGAAGCTAGTATAAGCCGATAAGTCTGTCCCTTGGCAAATCCACGTGGTTCACAAGTATCTGATGTACTAAGCAATAGAGGAATCAAGTTCATCGATCAGTCATATTACCTTATAATCACCAGTGTAACATACAGGCTGATATCATAATCAATTACATCATGAATGACGTGATTTAGTCCATCATAAATGCTTAATAGTCCGTCCAGTTGTACGAATTGCATGTCTACTATTTAATAAATATGCTGTTGAATATTTTGAAACTAATTTGATTGGGCACTGTTGTGCAACAACACCCAGTCAAATTAGTTTTAAAATATTCAACAGCTTACCTGTATAGTCTTCTGGAAATTGAGAATCAGAGAGTACACAGATCGATCAATCCCAACATGGGCAAAGAGTGGCTGGAGCTTAGCTAGAGATGCGCTAAAACTGGATTCCTCCATTGCAGAGGCAGTTTTGGTCGGCTCGACCTTTAAAGGATCATCATTGTATAAATAAAGAAATGTGTCCCAAAGTGATTACCCAGTAGCCCTTAAATTTGTTCAAGAAGATTTCAATTTGCAGACCAAGAGAACATTCTTTTTGAAAATTTATCACTGGAATGACTGGCTCGATAACACAGTCATTCCAGTGATAAATTTTCAAAAATAGTCATCTCTTGGTCTGCAAATGGACATTTCTCAACCCCACTGGCAAAAGCCGTTTTTGACTAATATGAGTGTCTAAGAGTTAAATATGGAATTCCAATGCCATAATCTTAGTACATTAGTATCTTACAGTACACAAAAGCTTTCTGACGACTTGAGTATCCCTTAACCGTACAGACCCAATATGACATTCATTTTGGTGTCAGTAATATTCTGTTGAATGTTTTGCAATCAATCTGACCGGGAGCTGATGCGAAAAATGACAAATTCTTTTTGGTTTAAGTAATATATCTGTTGGATATTTTGAAACTAATCTAACTGAGTCCTATTGCACACTATGAGCGCAGCAGGTTTCAGTGAAATTAGATTCAAAATATTCAATAAGTTGCCTGTATATTTGCTTCACGATTGAGACACTGGAACTGTGGGGTTAAAACACTAAGACATGTGGGACTGTATGCATACACACATAAAACTCTGTACAAGGACCAACCTTGGTATATAAGCAGATGGTGGGGCACTCGTGTTCGTGGACCTAGACTGACGACTGTGAATGCTACTGATGCCACTGCTGATACCACTGCTCGCAGAAGTCTGGCCTGACATCTGAAAAAACAAATGACACTTGCTTTTTAGATCCCTCATATCGAGATTGTGCTTTATTTTTTTATCCAGAATAAAGCAGACATATGACAAGTATTTTCAGGGGAGATAATCCTGATAACTGTTAGCTATACAAGTAGTCGTGGCATTACAGTATATTGGCATTGACAGGGAATCGACCCCACTACCGGCGAAAGTGCCACATAGCATAGCGCCTAAACACTTCCGCCACACCGGTGGAAGCATTTATGGGCTATGATGCTTGGTGCTTTCTCCGGTTGTGGGTTCGATTCCCAGTCAATGCCTGATGAATTTGGATTCATATTTTTTACACAAAATGTCAAACATGGGGTTTATTCATGAGGTATTAATGGCACCAATTGGATGCTAATCCTTGTCCAATGCTTCTCCAGGTACAATTTGTAAACCTGATCTTTGACAGATGTTAAGCTTCTAATCTGAACAGACTTTTAGGCAGTAACAGGGTATTGTAAATCTGTTTACAAAATTACACGTCTAGTTATTAGTGTCAAAAAAAATTCAAATTCAAGCACTTTAACCCTTTACTGGTAGATATTTTTAAAGCTTTTAGTGGACAAGCAGTGGTCTTTGACGCAGTCATTCCAGCTTTAAAATTTCCACAATAGTTTTCTTTTTCCTACAAACGATCATTTCTGGAACAGAATTTTATCTTTCCTTGACCAATCCTAATAATTAGTGTTAAAATTTCGGTCATCATGACATCATTATGACATCATGTAGCTTCAATGTACTAGGAATAAAAGTCTCGCAAAAATATATCGGTTTTCTCAGACTTTTAAGCATGTCAGCCATTTTTCGAAAGACAATTTGAGAAATCCAAGCACTATAACAGATCCAGTAGTAAATCTTCAAAAATAATTTTCTCTTTGTCTGCAAATGGACATTTTCTTGGAGAAAATTAGCATTTTCTTGAAATTTTTTTAGGGTTTAAAGGCTGTAAAACAAATTGTGAATGTAAGCAGTTTAAGCGCCTTAACCCTATCATGATGAAGCCAGACACAACTAGCCTCTACAGTGGCCTTAGAAACGTCCATTTGCAGGGCAAGATAAGACTATTTTTGAAGATTTACCACTGAAATGACTGGCTCAGTTACTGAGCCAGTCATTTCAGTGGTAAATCTTAAAAAATAGTCTTATCTTGGCCTGCAGATGGACATTAAACAACGAAATATTTTAATTTTCTTGACAAAATTTAGATATTAAAGGGTTAACATCCTATTACTATGAACTACGTATGGCTACCATTAATTAGCATCATTTACTCGTTTCTTCGAGTAGTGGCTCATCAAGATTAATATCAATCGACAGGATGAATGAGGCACAGAGAACGGCTAGAACATCAGTGAAAACACACACCTGTAGTATTGTGTTGCCAGTCATGGCGTGCGTAGAGCCCTCTGGGTGGGGCAGAGGGTGGGCAGGGTGGAATGGAGTGGATGTCGCATACGGTGCGTGAATCCTCCCAGATCGAAACAAAGCACCACCAAAACTACTCTGAAATAATACACAATGAATAACATACATATCATAAACAGCGAGAACAGGCAAACCAATGTTACTTTATACAGGTAAATGCATCTCTCAAGAAACAGTACAGATCATAAATCAGTAATCTTGTTTCCAAAACAAAAACAGAAACATGTTAGTTAGTAAGAAACTCCCTAACTATTAATTTCCAGAAAAATAAACAGGTGAGCTGCTAATATTCTGAAAAGTAATTTGACTGGGTGCTGTCAGGGGCGGCGGAAGCATGGGGGCAAATGCCCCCATTGCCCTTTGAGCACGGGGGGGGGGGGGGGGGGGGGGGCAGCTGTGCCCTTTACACATTTCTATATAAAAAATTAAAATTTAGATTAGAACTAAAACGATTTTTAGAATATTCAGAGCAGACTGAGATGTTGTATTAAAGTTATAATTAAAGATATCTTTTTTTTCATGCATAAAATGGTTCTACACCAGAGAAAATACCTTTCTCTCCCAGCAGCTCAAGACGTGTAGGCAAATGTCCTGCCATCATTCCTCTACCCTGACTATCACGTTCTACTCAGAAGTCTAATAGAGACGTGGAATTACTAGGTGTACCCAGGTTTTCACATTCAACTCACAAGCTCTGTGGGTGGCCCTGGTTTCTATTTTCAATTCACAACGCTATAACTCAATATTTATGTACGTAGTGGTAGTTACATGTGACACATTCACTTCTTTATTATTGATGTGTTTTGTATACTATTATTCTTGTGATACTTCAAATCTGAACACGTTCCACGCATTTTGCAAGTAAAGGTAAAATAGAAAGATGACATAATAGTGTCCCACTCTCCCTTAATGCCTTAGTGCGTATAGAATATATGTGCGGTGATGGGCGCTCGTACACAGGGGCTATTCCCAGCAACATTCATGGAATACTAGAATTGACAACAGCTCTCAAAATCACGTTTTTAAATTGACCCATGATGTGTACACTGTATGCAAAGGTAGAAAGAATATGTATACACATGGCCCTAGTGCGGGCTCGATGTCGGTGGGGAAGTTACGGAATGGGTCTAAGATTTGTCTCCCTCCTCCAGAATGGGAGGCGGGTGTGGTCATGGGGTGGGGGCTCTCTAGGAAGAATGTGGAAATTAGATGCGCCTAGAAGCCATCTTCTGCATTCTGAGTAATAAATATCCTTCTCTTGGACCTTTGAATACTGTAATTTGTGTATGACAATGAGCACCTACACCCCCAACCCAACCAACCACCTTAACAACTCCTACGGTCGTGATACACATGTTTAGTCACATCAAGCTTTTTTAGTTCTAGCCATAAGCGACGATGCCACTGTCCACACGAATACAAAACCAGTCATTTGAAGGCCTCCTTTGATTAGTCTGAGCCTGGGCCAGATGCCCCTATGACACCCCATGCCAATATGGCTAGGTAAGAGGATACGTAATCATAATTTGAATCACTCATTCAATACATGCTAACTGTTGAATAATGTGTTACTAATTTGACTTGGTGGCGTTGCTACCTCAGGCAACAACACCTTCCAATAATATTAGTTTTAAAAGGTTCGCCAAAATAGTTACCACCCTAAAGAATTTATTATATTTAGTAATCAACTTATTTTATGTCAGCCGTCTGTCATCTGTCTATCCATGCAGCATCTGTCCACCTTTTGTCATTAAGCGAGTTCTGGTCGGATCCACGGTTGGTCCTATTTTAAAAATAACATTTAAAGATCTTTTGTGAAACTGCTTGGCTCATTGGCCTGAAACTAAAAAACTTCATCTACGGCAAGAGCTGAACAAACTTTCTTCATATGTTCAAAATGATTAGTCGAGTTGACTTGCGGCCGTCTTTGATAAGCTAGTTTTCACAAAAACACTTCTTCTGAAGTCGCTCAAGGTATTGGGCCACAATAAACCTTTCTGAGATTGACGTATTTTGGGAAAATACTTTCCCACAAAGCATCGCTCGCAAAACTTTGGGCTGGCAAACTGGCCAGGCGATGCTCGAACAGTATTACTTGGCTAACCACTACTGTGTTCAGATAGAACGAACTTACAGCATTTATATGAAGAAGTATAATTATAGGATCATAATATAATTGAAGTCGTACATCATTGGAAAGCTCATCCAATTTTCTAAACATTTATGTATTATTTTTTACATTTAACAAAAAATTCTGTAAAGCTAATTACAATTTTGAAATACACCCTATTGGCCACTTGATTTACTAAATCTGGGGACAATGTGTATTTTATATATGCCAATAACTCAGTGAAAGAAAACAACAACAAAAAAAACCCCATAAATGTTTAGAAAATCGGGTGAGCTTTGCAATGGTGCATGACATCAATAATTGTGTGATTGTAGTTTAGGAACTCTTTAAGATGCCTTTTAGAACAATACTCACCCAATGCCGGCCAGCTGCTGTCTGAGCAATTTATTTGTGAAAGGTGCATTTAGCAAATATAATTAGGAACTAGGGGCAAATCAAATCTTTTTTTCAAGGCAAACTGTGCAGGTCCACCTTGTAGACATGCATGAATGCACGCACACACACACTTATAGACATAATGACCAGGCCGCCCGTTCACTCACACCCGACCCCCACGCTTCACCCGCGCCCACTCACTCGCTCAGTGTCGCACTCGCTCGCTCACTTATGTAGCAAAAACTTGAAACCCGCACGTTCCATGCCATGTATACACGCACAGTACACATGCAGGGAGATGGCTAAACATCGCTTAGTCAAAGTTTCTAATTGACTAGAAGCAGGCAGCACATGATCATTGTCCACCATAATGTGAATTGGGAATATATGTAGGTACAAGGGACCAAAGAATACATAAGTTCCCACAACATTGCTCTAATATTTATATATGGATCATAGAAAACTCAGAATGCAGGAAGACGATTCGCAGAGCCTGAGCCTTTCAACGTTTTTTTTTGTGGTGCTTGGGTGAGTGGGTTTAGTATCTCCGGACACCCTTCCATGAGAGGGGGGGGGGGGGGGGGGGGGGGGTAACACCATTTCAGATCTGTGTGCCTTTTTTGGAGAACCTACCCCAACCCCTCTAATTTGCTTCCGGCGCCCTTGGGTGCTGTCAGCACCCAGCCAAATTAGTTTCAAAATATTCAACAGAATGTTTATTAAATATTAAGACATACAATTCGTACAACGACGCTTAGTCCGTCTTCCATTAAGCATTCGTGACATACATTGTACTTCGCTACGTCATTCATGACATCAATGATCATCCTACACTTCACGTAGTTGATAATGACATCATATGATTGATGGATAAACTGGAAAGGTCCATTGCATCGGGCGACATTGCTGCCTAAAACTATAGGAACATATTGACACACTTTGGTGACAATATGTAATGAGACAAAAACATACCATCATCATACACCCTATAATACTCATATTAGCCAAAAACGGCTTCTGCAGTGGTCCTGAGAAATGTCCATTTGCAGACCAAGAGAAAATTATATTTGAAAATTTACCACTAGAATGACTGGCTCAATAACCGAGCCAGTCATTCGAGTAATAAATTTAAAAAAATTGCCTTCTCTTCGTCTGTAAATTGACATTTTATTGAACAAATTCAAGGGTTAAAGGACACAAAAAAACAAAATTGAGGGGGTGGGGGGGGGGGGTGCAGTAGCTGAGATAATGGTGATGATGATATACTGTGTACAATCAGTCCTCCTTCTTTGGTCACTGTTGTTTGTCCTCAGTGAGAGTCCTTAGCTAACTCAGGATCTTCTTGCTCATCAGTGTATCCAGTCCAGCTGCTTTTAGATCAGTACATACATGTAGCAAGGCTTAGCAGGTTTGTGTAGGGGCATCCTCTATGAGCTTTAGCACAGAGTACAGCAAATTCAAGACCTTTCTGTGCAGGGGTGTCTTGTGGAATTCACACAAAATGAACAAACATGGACACGCTTTGTTTGGCCACCTTCACTGACAGTGGGACTCCATCGCACATAGTGTACAATGAGTCATTGGAGATTATAGCATGAAGGTATCTGTGGTGACAGGCATCAAACCTTTCTAGAACTGGCTTTGGAGCTGTTACAGTTGCAAATCAGTGATACACAGGTTGTGGGATACAAGCATAGTTTTTGGCCAAAGGGATCTGTGACCCGGTTTCCAAAAGGATTGGAAGGCAATGTTTCCCGTGATGCAACATCAGAGGAGCTGCACAGTAGTGAAACAAGGATTTTGCTCTTCCGCCATCCCTCACTGTGGGACGCCTTTGTCACTGACTTCATCTGTTCCTGATAGGTGTACATGGGTAAACCCGGTCTTGGCTTCATTCATGAAGAGATTCACATTCCTGAGTTATTCTCCAGCTATAAGGAAGGTTATCAATGGGTGTCTTTTCATCATCTATGAATTCTACATCGTCAGCCTACCCTATCTCTAGTGGAAGGCTCAGTGTAGCTACTGGTGGGTTTGGTCTTGTGGAGTGCTCTCGCACACATGAGAGGGTTACAGCAAGGTAGCATGCAAACACTACCGGAAAGGCACTCTCCCTATCTAGATCCAATGTAGGTTTCAAATGTTGCAGACTTCACACTGTTTACTAACACGCTCAACTTGGTATTTGGCAATAGCAGTCTGATTAGTTACAGATTATCATCATTATATCTAGCTTGATGTAGTATCTCCAGGATCAGTTTCATGGTGACAAAGTCCCGCAACATGTCGATGCCCATCTAATTATGAAAGTCCCAGTGCCTGGACATGATTATTGACATAAGCATTCGCTTTGCCCATACAATGTCTGCACAGCTGCGTTTTCATTTTATAGCCGCCCTCCAGTGACTGTCAATCTTTTCTCGGATGCACATTCAGTGTCACATTGGACAAGATCTTCTGGATACTATTGAGGAGCACTATAGGCTGCAAGTTTACAGGTGGTCCAGCGAGCTACTTGGGTTTGGGCAACGTGATAATGGTAGTTTGTCTGACAACGTCAATGGGCAGATGTTTCCCAAAGGCAGAGTTTATTATGTGCATGATTGGTTTGAGATATATATATATATATATATGAAACAATGAGTGACCGTCAGCTCTTACTTGTTGAAGTTGATTTGCTTTTGTCCCTTCATCAGCCAGCAATAGGAGTAACTGTAAGATCCGGGCACGGTTCTTGAGCAAAGCCTATGAACAATAAAGTACACACCAGTCTAACTTATGCATCTGTCTAACTTCCCGAACGCATTTAGACGACCTGATTATGTTGTATTCATGAAGGTTATGAAATATTCATTCATGTTCAGCTAAAGTGAGGAGAAATTGGAGAGCTATAACTAGACATCAACCTGACTATAACCGTTGAATGGTCAAGTCATTCAGAAAGGTTTCCGCAGTGGTTTTAAGAAATGAATATATGTAGGCCAAGAGAGGAATACATGTAAATAAAATTTACCATTGGAGGTAAGGTTGTAACAGATCTTGTACTGGCCTACAAATCATGCAAATGGCCACTTTCTCATAGAAAATTATATTATATTGACCAATTTTGAGCAAGGGTTAAACATACCTTTTATACCGAAGACCCCCTGCTGGCCTTATTTACAAGCCCTGGGCTATCTTGACACATGAGCAGGAAGGAATACAATACATGGGCAACTTGCTCACCTGATTCTGTAATCTTCGATGTAAGTCTGAAAAACAAATCACGTCTCTTTCCCGACCACTCCGTGACACTGAAAAAATAAGAATGGGCAATAAATAAAGATCACATGATGGACATGACGCCTGCCTTGCCAGCAGGTATATTTAACAGGGCATGGCAGTAAATATATCTACAGTAAAACATGTCTATAATGTGACACTGTATGGTCCTTAAACAGTAAACATAGGCATGACAAGTGGTTCCTTATGGTGGTTCCTTATACACGTCATTAGCTATCATAAATAGCTTTTGGCCACAAATATTCTGCTCTTGGCCTGCAAATGGACATTTCTCCAGACCACTGTAGAAGCCTTATTGACTGCCTTAACAATCAATGGATATGATCCGTTAGCCAGATATCTAATGTAATAATCAACATACATTTATATACCCGTATATCACTCGTTAGTTGATGTTACAATCCAAATGATGTAGCTGTCACAAAATTTGAAAGGTCTCGCATGAATGTGAATAAATTGTATATCTTTGGTGAGCTTAGAATTTAACAAACATTCTGTTGAATATTTTGAAACTAACGTGACTGGGAGCTATATATCTAGCAGTAACAGCTCCCAGTCAAATTAGTTTGAAAATATTCAACAGCATACAGCTGGTATAGTTAATTACCTTGAAATTGAGATTATGGGACATGCACACAGTTGGCAGAACTTAGATAGAAATGGATGAGGCATAATTAGAAATGGATCTCTCTTAAAGGGATGCTTATCTCATCTCAAATGTATTGTAATGATAGATTATGGTTCATAGGTTCCATATCAATCTTATCCTGTCACACTCCTTTATTTGTATCACAATTATCTGTTTTGTACTATTGCATTAATGTTAAACGGTGATCACCGCCGTTTTGTCTCGTCGTGAGATAGCGCATGATGTCATGGAAGTGCCAATGCATTACATTCCTTATTATGTAATGATCATCTTGTTGAATATTTTGAAACAAATCTGAGTAAAAGTTGTTGCTGCCTATTAAACAGTTACGGCTTAATTTGTGTTAAAACTATAGTAAAACTCCATTGAATGATATTAAAATAGCAACCAGAGTAAATGACGGGCAACCAGCTATCACAAGTGGTTCCCGAGTAGCACCTACCAAACTTCTAACATATCGTGCTATAGAACACCAATACAATGTCAAGAAAATTATAAACATTACGGAATCATTCAAATATACTCACACTTTCGCTTGATCTTTTCTGCAACTTTAAACTCATCTAGTACCTCAGTAGATGATGTATGACTAGAACAAGCAAACAAATTTGAAATTGTGATTAATCTCTCGCATAAAATTTATCAAATATCCATAATATACTAAAAGTCTGCAATGTCCCAAATTACACATACCGGTAGCTACGTTGTATTGTCGACAGCATTGCATTTGTAATGTCAATGAGAGCTACTGTCTAGTTTTGCTCTTCACGCGAATACAATGTACATGTATTGAATCACGTGAGTTGCATCGCCTTGAGATTCTAAGTAGGCTTGCGTGATTACATGATTAAATCGAAAATTGCGATTATGTTTTAAATCGTCAATTTATATGATTAAATATTAAATAATCAAATAATTGTGAATAATTTCTATGGCATAAAATATTTCAGAACCTGTCATGAAAGTTGACATTTTGCTCAGTGCAGGGCAAGAGAAGACTATTTTTGAAAAAGTATCATTGGAATGACTGTCTCGAAAATCGAGCCAGACATTCCAGGGATACATTTTCAAAAATAGCCATCTGGCTTGTTAATGAACTTTTCTAAACACCATTTCAGCTTTCGTCATTGGTTATTTGTACCCAAGCTGATTAATCGAATAATCACGATTACTTTTAAATAATCGATCGTGAGCAATAATTGCGTAAACCTAATTCTACATATATATCTGATGTGTACGAATCCCGGAATAATGTTCAAAGTTATAAATCGAATAGAATGGTAAAGTTGCATGACACATTTCATAATCGTTTTATTATTCAAACAAATATGGGTGTCGTCATTGATGCGGACAGCATCATAAGTAAGTTAAAAGCTTGCAGAGAACTTTATAGATATGATAGATACAACTCTATGCATACATGTGTTAAGTTAACTTTCTCCAGGTTTACATCATTCAATTTTCACTCTCGCTTACATGAAATCATTAAATTTGTGTTTTTACAGAGCATTTAGATTCACATCATGAGTTATAAAGCTAATCGAGATGGACAATGGTGTATACATTACCTAATGGGGTATGGCATACCACATATTATGTACTTCTGATATTATCCAATGTATTTTTAGTGGTCACTCGCTAACATAGGTCTGTCTGTTAGGCATTAAAAAATTTTTTTTTAACAAGGCTGTCTATCAGTATGTCGCAACGATAGTGCATACATGTTTGTTTATCTGTGAATGGACTGTCTGATTGAAATATAAATTAGTAATTAGATACATACAGTAAATGATAATTTATTCAATTGCAAAATTAGAATTATGATAAATAACAATGGGGCACACCAAGAAACTACTTACGCTCGCTAGAGGTTGCGTTGCGCAATTCGGCCCTAAAATGACAGCGTACTCAGAGTATATAATACAGAGCCATGTAGAAGTATGTGGTAGGGCCATTTTCATTGCTGCCAATTTTTTTTTTAATTTTCAAATTTCTCTGCCAGAATGTTCCTCATTCAAAGTAGTATTTGAATATACCAAAATTATAATTTCGGATTTCTTTTCAGGATCTTGACCACTGTTAGTGTCGTAAATGTACATGAATGTATTTAGCTAGCGCAGTCATATAAAGTGCAATTTTACCAATTTTTTGGTACTCAAGAAAAACTAAGTTTTTTTCTTCTAAAATTCTTTTGGCTAATATATATACCTAAACCACTAACCTTCCTATCATATCATTGTTTATATCGTGAAGTTTGCCTATTTTCATAGCAACCTCAACATTCTATCTTGCACATTCTCTTACATAGTGAAACTAACTGATTTTGTAATTGGTCGAAAGTTCTCATTTTAAAAATTTTCCCCAAAAATTGTCCGCTAATATATACCTGACCCACTAACATCTAACTCTAGTTGTAAGATTTTCGGGTTTCACTGTGTATATCATGAACTTTGCCGATAAACGTAGCGCTGTAAAAACGCTATTTTTGCGACTTCGCAAAAGTAGCAGCATACTTTTTATTTTCAGCAACGGGGAGCAGCTTAGTCAATCAGTCAGCCACAAAAGCTTACTCCTGGCTATTGTTGCTAGAGTTTTCCATATAATCACTCGTGTGGAAAAGGTTGCTCATGGAGTCCTGAATCCGTGTGATAAATCTGGGGTGGGGTGGGTTGGGTAGTTGGGGTGTGTGTGTGTGTGTGTGCATTAAAATGTTAAAGGACAAGGCCATGGCGACCAGATTATTAAAATAATTATTTTGAAAACTATGTGACTGAAATACAGATTTGTCAATAGCTTTGGTTCTACTTGAGAGATCTTGATCACTATCCAGACTCGGGTGGAAGGTTGCTCATGGGGTTCAATGAAGATGTGTAATATGTTAAATTTGTGGCAACAAAGTGAAGTTTAAGCCGATGGTGACGTGATTAAATGATTATTTTGAAAACCATGTGCATGAAAGGCACATTTGTCCTGCATTGTAAGCTTAAGTTATGTACAGTATCACAAATGTAGGTCTGTGTCACCTATTTTTACGCTTCAGTCGCAGCTACTGAGATTCTATCGACATTGGTTCTGTCTTTTGGATGAGACATTAAACCTACATGTACATGTAGGATCCATCTACCTATATGGACGTATAAGTTATTCTGAAGTATTAAGCTTAGAAAACATTCAGTCATGATCGTCTTCTTCTGAGCTCCCAGTTTACTTTTATATTTTCAGGCACCATTATTTGTGATTCTGTTATTCTCGCTTCTGCCCAATGCTCGGTATAAAACCATTCACGTAACGCTAATGCTATTCACAGTACTGTTGGCCTCGGTGTTGAGCCGATCTACCTGTTAGTGTGTAATAAGCAGATACAGGTAGAACTTTCTAATTGTTGGATGAGGAAACGTGCTAGGCTAGATATTTTTATAACAGTTTGACTGATAATTGTTGCTGTACTCAGGGTACCTCATTAGCGAAAGGTATTTTCTCCTACATGTACATCTAATAGAGAATCCCCTCGCCATCTTTGGAAGCTCATAGTGTGATAGAACAATATTTAACCCTTTGAACCCAAAATATAAAAAACACCAAAATCCTTAAATATGTTTTAAATATTCAATAAATATTCCATTGAATAATTTGAAACTGCAATGTAGTTAAAACTGGTACATGTAGTTGTTGTTGTAGGTTCCTGCCAAATTAGTTTCAAAATATTTAACAGCTTACCCGGCGTGTGTACATGTATTAGACGCAGTTATACCTTGAAATTGAATTCATAAGGTCACTATAAAGTCTAACAGGTCTATAAACTGACTACCTTGTTATTATCTAATCTCACCTTCCTAATATGAGCAACGCATGCTGGTAATAAGGGCTCACCTTCTCTGAAAAGAAATAAAAAAATATATACACGTATATGTATAGGAAATAGAAATATACATTCATTCCAAATGCAGTCATTTAATCTGTGATCCTTGAAATTCCAGTGTCTCAATTTCCTACCAAAGACTATAACAGAAAGTTTTGGAGGTTCACGGTAAAAACTATATACAGCATTAACATTGAAAGTGTATGTTTGTAGATTTTAACTGTCTGGGCCCTACCAAGAACGTACAAAAAACAGCCACATAGCCCTATGGCCAAAAGCTAGAAACTTGCTCAGAACCCTAGCTTATAAGCAAGAGTGACGCGATCGCTGTAGTGCTACCATGCCAACTATATTAACTATTTTTGGCAAAGTAACAGACCACCATATATAAAACTATATATCATTAGAAAGGGCAATAAAATTCTTAATAATACATTATCATGTAAAATTTGTATGAATAAAATATATTTTAGTTGGTCAACCTGCCTCTCGATATTAAATCTGCGCTTAAGTAGTAAAATATCTAAACCTTGATCAAAGTTTTGAGATTTAAGGTGAACTATTAATTGCTCTCCTGGGATGAAAAGTTAGGTGAGCTGTATGAGTGAGACTGACAGCTTGCCACAAAAATGATGCCCTGACAATGGTACTAAAACTAACATATATCAACATTATCATCAAGGTTTTCATCTGATAAGATAGGAAAATGGCAACTATATTATGCCAGGGTACCGTAAAACGTTGCAAAATTCTGCTCATGATTTTGAGAGGCTTCATTCAATCTTTAATAATTCCGTTATACATAAATTGTTGCAATCAGCCATTTAAAAAGTGAACGCGCATGTTTTACACTAACATTCTATAGCATCAGACATTTTTTCGCCGCGGCATCTCCAAAAGGAATCTATTAACGTGAAAGATCATTAGCGAACGGGAGAATTTGTAGCGACAGACCCATATCTCATATCCGAATACCAAGCTCATTGGCCCTTATTGGCAACACCGCATCACATGCTATAATATTGACGGGTCTGATTGGTCGGGAATCCATGCATATTAATTTTTTCCGCCAAGATGGCGTCACGGTCAGCTGTTCTGCAAAAATAGTAACATTTGTGTGTGTAAATACTTCAATCTATGCATATTTCTCAGACTAAAATGTAGACAGATGACTAGATTAAGTATATTGCCAATCAGGAAGTGTGATGCCGATATATTTGACAGCTTTGACATCTCAAATTGGCCTTATTACTTATGGTGCTGGAAGCGTGAGTTTGCTCGGAGTGATAAAATTGTAACCAAAGGGTAGATATGAATTGCTGATTGAGCTTATCGGTTTGTTTATCTATCACCTTATTGCTATATCACGACCAGAGGGAAATGAAATGGATTTATATATTATTGGTTCTGCGGCTCTCTTAACACAATTTATAACTTTTTTGGTTAAATTAGCTATTGAGTAACTGTGAAACCTTAGAAGTGACAGCACATTTACTAATCATTGATGATTGGAACTTCCTAATAATGCCAAAGAAAACAAATATTTCACTATTGCCCTGGCTACAAACATTCTATCATCAAAGATCTAGAGCACTGGGGCTTGTATCACATAAGTAGAGCCCATTATGGTGCAAAATAGTCGAAAAGTTGGTCCAATTGATGTTCCGCCTAGAAATTTCCCAGGTGGGGCCAATGGCCCATCACCAGTAAAATATATAGGACATTTTGTAAATTATATAGGTCAAAATTTATATTAAACCTGAGGAATGTTATTTAACCCTTTACAGGGAATATTTTGTTGGAAAAAAATTGCATAGCAGTAACTGCTAAACAAATCGAATAATGCATAGAACTTCATAGCACTTGCATAGCAAACAAACTGTGTTGAAACTGGTTGGTGTTCCAACGGGGAAATGTTTCAAAACATATTTTCATAATCAAAAATGGCTTTTTTCGTCTACACACGCTATGAGCAAGTGAATCCGAAAACAACCGAAAAGCACAATTTTCCAATTTCACAAAACAAAATAGTCTTAGTGTTTAGCTGGAAGCTGTTGCAGGCTATGGCAGCTGTGAGCAACAGGTCCCCCTTAAAAACTTGCAACATATCAACAGCTTATTAAGATGAAATTGAGTTTTTGCGATACTATAACTTCAGTTGAAAGAGTTAACAATTTTTATTTAAAAATTACTAATGGTTGTTTTCTCTGGCTTAAATAGTGAATGATAAAAAGTTTTACTGTGATCAGCGTTATCAATCGGCTCACGTGCTACTAGTTTTACTACGAATACTATGAATGCTATATATATACTACTACATCATTCTTAAAATTACCGCGTAAAACATTGTTTATTTTCTTTACCGTCGGTAGTTTCCTCGTGATTCATTGGTTGCTCTCTATATAGTTATATTTATTAACCAACAATCTTGCGAGAAAGTATGTTCCCGGATTTGGAGAAGAGTACTCGAGAACACTCTCGCGTATGCGTCGATCTTGGCGACATTCCATTCTAAATCTGTCGCTTACGCGAATCAAGTGCGATACGCTGCCGTAGCATGGCTAACTATACTGTGTCGGCTTTGATTTGGGGATGCGCTAACAGGAGTTTAGCATTTGCGATGATATAACTCAGTTTCCGAGACAAACATTGTCTAAATCGACCAGAATCAGCCTAGATAAATTTGTATTTTTAAAGTTTATCATAACGCTAACTAATGACGAGGCAATGATCAATAGCCATACCCCCCTATAGGAGAATTTAGATTTACAAGAGAGTCTGTTACGAGCAATATGTCGACGACCGTGAATACCCGTGAAACATACTGCGAGTTTCCGACTGGTGTCCAAACTCAAAACTGAAGTCTGTAACAGTTTATTATTATACCAGAAGAAGGAAGCCGCTAACGCATGCGCACATCACCAGCCTTTAGAATTTTGATCTATAGAGCGCTTACTGAACTCGCTTCACCGGCGGTCATTTGTCCCATAGTGAAGGAAGGTATGAAGATATGCGCTCTATAGCTATATATGTCTATGGGCTATATCGGAAATCAGTCTCCAGCGCATGTGCATCTCGCTTCCTTACTAAATTTGACAATCGTTTTGTAACTTTTAGCGACCTTTTATCAAAAATATTTCAAAATTAAGTGAATTGACTGAATTTTACATCAAAATTATATATCGCAGCAAATAGCTAAGCGAAGTTGTAAATGTGTAGCAACAGGTACTCATTTGCATCTCATTTTGCGATGCGATACCACTCAAAATATTCCCTGCTTTAATGACTAAATTTCCTTGAAAAATTAAAATAATTACTTTTTGAATGTCCACTTGCAGGCCAAGACTATTTTTGAAAATTTACCACTGTAATGACCGGCTACCGAGCCAGCCATTTCAGTGATAAAATTTCAAAAATAGTCTTCTCCTGGCCTGCAAATGGACATTACTCAAAACCACTACAGAGGCCGGTTTTGGCCGTTTTCATCACAAAAGTGTTAAACTGCTTCAATAGTTCTATAATGTCAGGTTCTGTTTAGGTAACTGTTCAACAATATTTTCATCTATATTTTACATTATATTCATATTTGAAATGAAAAAGAAAACCCTTCACTGTGAAAAATTGTATGTTGAATATTATATTTTAAAATCAATCTGTTTGGACTTGATGTATGCTATTGAGTATTTTGAAACTGGAGTTGTGCAATATCTTCCAAGCAAATATTCATAATAGTTTTCAAAATATTCAAACAACATAACATTTTACACATTGAAGAATTGTTCTTACTCTTTACAGGTATGAATAGGGAAGCAAAATGCATGCTGAAGAATTATCTATCCACTACATGTTGACCTGATGAATTTTGATGAAACTAATCTTTCAGGGCAATCATACTGCCGAGTTCTTTAACATGTTTAATATTGTTAAAAACTAGGGCTGTAACGGACATTCGTTAGTTCGGAAAATCGCAAATCAAGGGAAGACGAACCATGGTTCGGTTCGCTTGCATGGGATTCGTGTGGTTCGTGAACCATACATAAGCTAACCCTTTCACCGATAAATTCCCATATCTAACTTTAGAAAAACCATACATGAAAACTGTTGAATATTTTGGAATTAATTTGACTAGAAACTGTTGCTGCCTTAGGCAGCAACAACTTCCAGTTAAATTAATTCCAAAATATTCAACAGAGTAAGTTTTACGTCATACAGAATTTACTTTTTCAGAGATTTGGCGGTGAAAGGGCTAATCGACAAGCAATCGCTGAATGGTGATTTATGAATATGACCATGAATGGAACTTGGCTTTAAATCTTACATTGATTTCTAACATTTGTTGTCAGAATTGTTATTTATGTTTTTCCACCATTTATAACCAGTAAAGCCACCTGCCTTTAAATGTTATTTTCTGTTAGGAGTAATTTATCGCATATAATGGCCTACTAATAAGGTTTGTGAACCAGTTTGTGGTTCGGACATATGTATTGAGACCCGGTTTGGTTCGGGAAAATCCTCACAAACCTCAGCCCTATTAAAAACTAATTTGAATGAAAGTTGGGGAGCAAGAAGTATGATGGCCCAGAATGATTAGTCTTAATGTACAGATTACTAGATGTATGATTTCACCTCATTGTTATAATGCAAATTCTATAATAAACATCTTAATAGGTACTTTGAGATTGCCTTTATTTTGTCATCGCACCACTGAAGTATTATAATCTGAAGCCTTGAATATGACATCCAATGTCCAAATGTTCATTATTAATATGATAATCTATCCAATGTCCAATCATCAAGAACAACTGACAAGTCTTCAAAATGAACTTCAAAAACTGGCACACATACTCCCTACAATTCAATTCACGTTTCCAGAGAATCCATCTATCAATCTGACGTCATAATCAGCTAAGCGGCAGGGATAGAAATAAATGAAAAGATCTAGTTACCCTGTGATTCCATTTCATGCATTTTCAGGTTGCCCACCGCAGATTAAGGTTGCCCTTATATGTTAAGCTAAATAATAAAGCGAAAGGAAATTAGAATCACTATTACTTTGTCAAGTAAATTCTGAAGAATGGCGATAATTGCTTAGAAATGGCATTAAGCATACTGGTTACTCTCTCTAATAATTAAATAAATAAATGAGTTAAAACGAAGAGTTAATCAGTAGGTATAAAAAACACAGTATAATACTATTAGTCTAAGTATTTATCATGGTTGCCCTGTGTACAATTAACAGACAAAGCTTAGTTGCCAATTGAAAATCTGGTTGCCCAGCACAACAGGGCAGGTTGCCCAGGGCAACAGGGCAAATGGACATTTCGATCCCTGTAAGCGGTGTGTAGGATGACATCATAATCATTACACCATAAATGATTCTATATGGCCCATCTTTAACTCTTAATAGTCTGACACATTGTACAAGTTCCATGTCGCTACCATTTAATAAGCATGCTGTTGAATATGCCATAGGCAACAGCGCCCAGTCAAATTAGTTCCAAAATATTCAACAGCTTACATGAATAGTTTTCTGGAAATTGATAGTCAGGGAGTTCATAGGTCGATCGATCCCAACATGAGCGCGGTGTGGGTGGAGCCTAACTAGAGATGAGTTGGACATAGCTAAAAGTTGAAAGGTCCATTAATATTCGAAGTAGAGGCTTTTGAAGTGAAAATTCTCCTCGGCTTTACAGATCTCCAGTGCTCTAAAGCATTTATAAAATCAAACTGACAAAGTTCTGGTCATTCAATATTTATGAGAAGTAGATCATCCACCCTCTCTGAAGACAAACGCCTATGGAGACATGTTTTTGTGGTATTCTGTCCACTAAATCCCCTCTGTCTGAAGTATGGAGCAGCGCAGTTAATGCCAACTGGGACAGAGTGAGACGATTTGGGAATTCCTTCTTATGATGCTTATCAGGTGCCACAATATAGGCATGTCCTCAGTAGGATAACCTGCTTTTTCAATGAGTGACTTTAAGGATCCCATTCAGACTTGGTAGCCTCTGGATCAATTCTAGGCTCAACCTTAACACCACTAGCATCGGATTCTTATTTACTTCAAAATGGCCTATCAGTACATCTAGCTTATCATTTCCAAATGAGGCCAGATCTTTCTGATTCATAACAGGTACTGGTTTGAGACCAAGTATGAAACAGTTGTATATTATATTACTATCTTCCTCGGGAAAATGTTCATCCAATTTTCTAATCAGTTCATCAATAAATTTGTCCTTTATTGTGTCACTATTTTGTTTACCCTGAACAATATGACTGCCTTTAAATACAGGCTTTCCCTTCTCAATACTCAAAATCAAATGATCATTTTGAAGCTCATCAACTTCAAGGTAAGTTTTATGTCCTACTCCTTCAACTGTTCCTAACTTGAGTTTCTCTATCATGAGAGGTTTTACACATGTCAACTGACACCTGTACTAGTGTTACATCAAGATCTGCTTTCTGGAACAACACCAAACATATTGAAATAACTGGCAAAAATCGGATTTAAGAGATTTCAGGGCCAAAAAGCATGTTTTTGGAGAGTCGAAACATAAACTTTGGGAGTATAGGACTTCCACTAGTGGAAGCCCTGATTTAGAGCATGGCAAGCAGTTAGGAAGTGTGAGGCATAGAAGACAAGTAGGATCAACCTCGTGCTTATTGAACTCTGCCGTTTCTGCATGATGTAACAGCCGTTTACATCTATTATTCACTCAACGTCATAATACGCCTTGCCTTTGGTGGATGCCTGTATTGCATTGCTAAATAATTTATGTATATGGAAATAAATAATCTTGAATTTTGAATCTTGAATCATGGTCAGTGCAAAATTAGATACGAAAACACGTTTCAATGAGAACCTTTATTTAATTTGGTAATTTCTTGGCAAAGTTTATGTAGAAGTAGGGTGTTCTCGTCTGATGGAACTCCAGAAGCCATCATTCATTATCTATTATGATGCAGCATAGACGTATTTATGTTAATTATGCGTGTTTATACACATATTTGCCGCGATATTTTGACATTTTGACTTCTTGTCTTGTGTAGGAGTTCCCGTCTTTCAAGATGAGCTTCCAGACTGTGTCGAGGCATCAACATACTTATTTGCAGATGACACCAAGATATATAAGCAAATAAAAGGAGAAGATGATGTAAATGATCTACAAGCGGACCTAGACTCCCTACAGGGCTGGTCAGATAAGTGTCTACTAAGGTTTCACCCAGACAAATGTAAGGTGCTGACAGTAGACGCCAAATGGGGGAAAACAAGAAGCGACATGCAGCAGATCATATCACCTATATGGTGAAAATGGGTCCAAAAAGGCCTTGAAAACATAGAGCAAGAGAAAGGAATTGGAGTGATAGTAGACAATAGACTAAACTCCAGGTAGGTGAGAAGATGTATCGAATGGAAACTATAGTGGGACTATAAAACATTGTGATGTCTTTAATGAAAGTTATTTACGGAGTAGTTTGGCACATTGTCCTACGTTCACTGTGTTAGTTTCGCATGTGGAGCTGTATCCACGTTCAGCAACTTCATCCTATCACTGTATAGGAAGTAGATCAAATCTTGGGAGATTAACTCCATGTGTAGTTGTATGTTCTGAGAGCTCATCATGTTTAACAGTGTGCCTGGGAGTGTGGTGTGTCTACAATCGATAATGAGCTGGAGCATGCCCTCATCATTATAGTGGATGTCTGATACTTCGTTCTTCAGGATTTCATGTGGGCGGGTAACATATGGCAGTCTGGTTCCCTCCAAAGCCTCACAGTGTAGGATGAAGTGCAGTCTAGTCTCTGGTTCTTTGCAGCATAATTTGTAGACTGGAGAGGTTGCCTTTGATCTATCAAAGAGTGCCATTGTAGACTGTAGTGTGAGAGCCCCGCATAGAACCTTAGCTTTCACCCTCGCTGTGAGTGTGTGCATTGTCGTCGCTAGGTATGTAGTTCATACTGATACCACTTTGTTTGGGAGGAGAGAGTCCGCTGACATGCATTGTGTCCCCCCCCCCCACCCAGTGACTGATGACAGCTTTTCGGACATCTTTGTTCCACCTACCATTCTCTGGGGGTGATAACTAGCAGTGTATGTGCATTAGGGAGTCCATATTCTTGCAGCCTCTTTTCAATATGAATAAACCAGCTGGAGGAGGTGTGGTGTTTGGTTGCTAACTGCTGCCTAGCGACCCTGGATTCTGCTGAGTTCTTATCTTCGATGAGGTTTCTAAATAGACATATGGCTTTGATGTCAATTTCTGCACTAACAGGCATGATACCCACAAGGCCAAGAATTGCTATCTTTGCTGTGCATTCTGGGAGGTTTTGGATTTGGCATAGCTTCTCTCGCTGGAAAGCCTCTAAGCGGTCCTGCTGTTTCTTGTTTAATATGCAGAACTCACATCCATACAGTAAGATAGGGAGAATATATACAGTCCATGTTTTACAGCATACTGCAGGGTTTAATCCATCGCGGCTATGTAGTCCCACTCCCAATAAGGCATACATGGTTTTTGTGGCAGATTCCAGTCTTTCGTCAGTGCGTCTCATATTAATATTTCTGTCCCCATCAGTTCCTTGCAAGCTGCCTAGGTGGGTTACTGTATGAACGAACTGGATGGCCTCACCATTAACCTGGAGAAGTGGGGCGCATCTATTTGCTACTGGAGCTGTTGAAGTGAATAGCTTGCATCTTCCCTACATTGATTCTGATGCGATCTCGGTTCAGCTGCTGGCCTACTACCATAGTGACCATCTGATCTTCAAAGGCTGAGCTATGTGAAGCTATGGTGATATCGTATGTACAAGCTATAGCTGCCACACATTCTGTGCCTATAGTTGCTCCTATGTGTTTGTGTGTTATGATGTATAGGGTGTCCTTAATGTAAGCCTTATAGTAGTGGGGTAAAATCGTGTTCCCTTGATGGAGTAGGATCTCGGGTGACAAAAGACCTTGCCATCAGACTTGGCTGTGGAAACCAGTGTACCAGTCGACTATGAGGCGTAGCATTTCATCTGGAAAGTTCATCAGTTTCAATTTCCTGAACAGGGCTGCATGCCAGATTCGATAGAAGGCCTTTTCGGCATCGAAGAAGACGGCAGTGAGGTTCTCTTTGTTGTCTGCATATTCGTGTTATTATTCAGCAATGCTGTTTTAGTAATATCTATCGAAAATGAGCAAATATGTTAATTATCTAATTTAATAGTCATTTTACTTGTTTTATAATATTGTATATTTTGTATATTTGTAAATAGCTACATATATATAAATATATATATATATATATATATATATATATATATATATATATATATATATATATATATATATATATATATATATATATATATATATATATATATATATATATATATATATATATATATATATATATATATATATATATATATATATATATGTAGCTATTTACAAATATACAAAATATACAATATTATAACACAAGTAAAATGACTATTAAATTAGATAATTAAGATATTTGCTCATTTTCGATATAGATGTTACTAAAACAGCATTGCAGAATAATTACCTAGTCGAATGTCGATGTTCGAATCACCGTTCACACATACATACGTGCACGGTCGTACACATATACACATATATAGCTATTTAGAAAGATACAAAATATGCAATATTAGAACACAAGTAAAAAGGTGAAATCACATTGCCCATACATCACTATAATTTGGTAATATATTCATGTATATTGGATTTGAACGTCGGCAGAGTAGACGACTGAGCAATCGTTTCAGGCAGAGAATTCCACAGTTGCTCTGCAGTGTATTTGAAGCTTTTTCTGCCATATTCCGTTTTAATTCTCGGAAGTTGTAGGTGATTGCGTGTTTTGGAACGTAAATTTCTAGTGCATGCCACCCCAACGGAAGTGAACATGTCTTTCATGTAACCAGGGGCCAGACCATTTCTAGCCTTATATGTCATAATACCCATTTTAATTTGCATTCTTTTAGTTAAATTTGTCCAGTATAATGTTTCATATAGTTGTGTAGATGGTGACATGTCTAATATCACCCTAGCAGCCCGTTTTTTGTAGTTTTTCTAAGCTATCCAATAATCTAGGTGAAGACGGGAAAAATACAAGACTACAATAATCAATGTGCGAAAGGATATACGACTTATAGAAAAGATTTCGTTGCTCAATGCTAAGATAATGTTTATTTTTCCGTAGAATATAAATCAAGGACGAAATCTTTTTACAAAGTTTGCCTATATGTTCTTTCCATGCAAGCGTATTATCTATATATATTTCTAAAAGTTTGTCAGATTCCACAACATTTAAGCTTCCACGATTTGTATGGATTATAACACCATTCTGGTTTACTTGTTTCAATTTATGCTTAGTTCCTAACATCAAAAACTTAGTTTTGCCTGTATTTAACAACATTTTATTATTTACACACCATTCTTGTACCGACTTCATACCGTTAATTAGATTTTCTTGAATTTCTGAGATATTTGAGCTAGCAGTATGCATAGTTGTATCATCAGCAAACAAATCCATAAGATTGTTGACACACATATGTAAATCCTTAACATATAAAATGAACAGAAGTGGCCATAACACGGAGAGTTGTGGTGCTCCAATATCGATGCGCAGTAGTTTAGAATTTCTTCCAGAAATTGAAACGTATTTTTGTCTGCCATTTGAATAAGACAACCACTTTAACGCATTATAGATGAATTTGTAAATACTTAATTTTTGTAATAGGATGTCATGTTTGGCAAGATCAAAGGCCTTTTTAAAGTCAATCATAACAGAACCAATAAGGTCGCCGTTATCTATCGAAAAACACCATCTTTCCACTAGATTAAACAATGCAGTTTCACATGAATTGTTAGGTCTGAAGCCTGATTGCAATTCCACTAATAAATTATACTTAGTTATAAATTTATAAATATGATCATATATGTGTCGTTCAATAACCTTAGAGATAACTAACCCGTATACGTATTTGAATGCATGGTTATGAGTTTTTCCCGCTCGATTGTCGGGCGATCAGGTGGCTTACATCGGTGGAAACAGGGGCAGTCACCTTCAGTCTTCGTTGCCTCTCTCCACCAAGTGGTATAAATGGGTACCAGTGTAAAAACTGGGAGAGTTACCAATAATAGACTGAAATAAAGTCAGCCTAGAATATGGCGTGAATGGGACCTGGAATCAGGGACCCGATAAACGCCAATCAAAGGATATTGCAGTTTTAGCTATGCCGCACCTATCTCTAAGATCCACACACACCTCACACATTTTGGGACCGATCGATCGCTGAACTCACTGACAGGTAAGCTGTTGATTTTGAAACTAATTTTACTGGGTGCTGTTGCTGCCTATGTCAGCAACAGCGCCCAATCAACGCAGTTTATTAAATAGTAAAGGGATACAATTCGTGTAACAACGCTTAGTCCGTCACCAATTATACGTTCGTGACGAACCTATCTACGTCATTCATGACGTCATTGATTATGACGTCACCATACACGTCACAATAGTTGATTATGACGTCTTATGATGGATGGATAAACTAGAAAGGTCCATTATTTTCTTGGAACATGTCTAGATCTTTTGCTTAGAAGCTAATAAGTAAAAATCATGATTGCGGTGGATCCTGAGGGGGTTATTGTTAGACTCCTGCCTAAAATGGAACCAAATTACATTTCAGATCACTTAAACACGCATAAGGACATATATACACTAATAACATACGTGCAAAATTCAATCCAATAAAAAAAATATTTGGTTGAAATATTCAGAAAATATTTTGACTTGAGGCTAAATACTGTGCTTGAAAAGGCGAACTAGCTTTGTATGTCCGTGTTTGAGACAAGAGTGGTCCCTGATGATGCAGGTCACTTGGCAATGGGCCTTTTCAGTTTGTCCACTCACCATATGACATCATAATCATCTACGTGACGTTGCGGATGACGTTACAATCAATAACGTCATGAATGACGTAATTAAGTTCGTCACGAACACATAATTGGTGACGGACTAAAGCGGTGTTGTACGAATTGTATGCCTTTACTATTTAATAAACATACGCACTCCCTCCCCACTCATTACACATTTAAACATTGGCTGCAACAGCGCCGAGTCAAATTAGGTTCAAAATATTCAACAGCTTACCTGCATAGGATAGTCAGTGAGTTCAGGGATCGATCGATCCCAACACGGGCGAAGAATGGGCGGAGCCTAACTAGAGATAGGAAGGGCATAGCCAACACTGGATTCCGCCAGTACCGGGCCAGTACGACACGATATTGGCAAAATATTGGCTCAGTAGCATGTGTTATCAGGTGCTCTTCTCATATGTGAGCTGCCTTTCCGACTTAATCATAGAGCCTATATACCATGCATTATTGGTTGTATTCTCTTATTTTATGCATGGCCAATTAGAGCTGCTCAGCAATGTACAATTTGAAATGAAATATGAGATGCTTAGGAGTATCCTATGTCTGTCGCGTGTGTTAATAATGAATGCTCAGTCAATTCTGTCACGAATAGTTTAAAACTGGTGATTGTGGGTCAAATGTAGGCCCACTTCTCCCTAAAGTGATAGTATTTTACCCGTCGCTTCTACCACACAATGTTAACAAATATTTACTTGTCAAAAAGGGGGTCATTTGAGAATCGTTTTAGAACCAGGACATATTAACACAAAAAAAGAAAGATGATAATATGTACTTTAACCTGTTTGCTAGCGAGAATATGTAACGTTTGATGCGACGCCTGGCGATTCTCTCAATACCTGACCATGCTCACGTGTCGCTCTGACGTCACCCAGTCATGGATTGACAACGCGTGACGATCGCTCTGTAAAGTGCTTGACGGAATAAGTTCACCTCTGGACACGAGTCATGTCCTTGTATCCCTTCCATTGACGTTTCGGCCCGAGTGAGACAAGCGATATGCAAGATGTATTAACCCATCCTGTCCCAGCTTGTGAATAAAGGATCCGACTTCATAATCAAATATGTCACATGTCAGTTCAAGTCACAATCATTAAATATCATAGCCCAGTCATAAAAATTGAAGTCTGTCATGGAATTGTACAAATTGTATGTCTTTTATGAATTCACTTTTTAATAAAACAGCAACAGCTCCTGGTAAAATTAGTTTCAAAACATTTAATGGCTTACCTGTACACTTACTTTGAAATTTGGATTCTGGAACTTCAGGTTCCAATATTCCCTAATCCATTCCAGCACGCGTAACACGTGGACAGGGCTTCGCTAAAATGGGCGGGGCATAGTTAGAAATGGATACCTCTGTTTGTCAGGCAGCTGGATATTCTACAATACCACATGTGCATGCGCGAACTAATACAGTACAGTGCAGAAATTACTTTAAATGTTTCCAAAACACAATAAAACGTACTGTTGAATATTTGAACATAATAGAGGAATCAAATACATGATGTCATAATCCATTACATCACATCTAGGTTTACGTCACACTCAATTACGTCAATAATGACGTATCTATGTCCGTCCTAAACGCTTAATAGTCCGTCAAGTTGTATGAATTGTATTTTTGTACTAGCTAATAACCATTCTTTGGAATATTTTAAAACTCATTTGACTTGGCGCTGTTGGGCAGCAACAGCAATCAGTCAAATTAATTTCAAAATATTCAACAGCTTGCCTGTATAGTTTTATAGAAATTGGCATTGAATGAGTTCAGGGTTCGATGAATCCCAGCAATGAGAAAGCGTGAGCGGAGCTTAGGTAGCAATGGGCTGGGCATAGACAAAACTGGATTCATCCATTGGATTGAAAGCCATTGCTGCCTAAGGTAGTACTGTCTTCCAACCCAATTCACCTTTCCAGAGTATCCATCCATCAGCTAACCTCGTATGACGTCACAATCAGCTCAGCGCGTATATGATGACGTCACAATCATTACGTCACAAAGGGTTCCATATAGACCGTCATCAAATCTAATAAAGTCCAACACGTTGTATGAATTGTACATGTCTTTGTAATTCTTTGCTATTTAAGCAGCAAGAGCACTGTCCAATTAGTTTCTAAATATTCAACACCTTTCCCGTGTAGTTTTATGGAAATTGATAGTCAGGGTGCTCAGAGATCGATCGATCCCAACACGAGCGAGGTGTGGGTGGAGCTTAGATAGAGATGGGCGGGGCATAGCTAAAACCGGAAAGGTCCATTATGTTAAAAATATTCAACAGCACATTTTTGAGTAAATATCATGTTCCTGGGGTTTTGTTTTTTTGTTGTAAACATGTTAGTTTATTTATGAGCTGTACTGTACGTCGGCCCGTTATCCAGAGACCCCTCTCCGCACCCCCGTGATTCCCCCCCCCCACCCCACCCCCCCCCCCCCCCATCTAAGATAGTTTCACGGCTTGCAATGGGACTAATCTTGCGCTTCCAGATGCTGTGTAGTATTTTACCAAATAAAGTCGAAAACTGGCCAGTTTCCTAGCGGGCACGGCCGAAGTTAGATACCTGCTTGTATTTACTTAAACTACGCCATGTGGCTAACCTATTCACCGAAAAAGCCCTGAAAAAGTACAATCTTTACGATATAAGACTTATTCTGTTGAATATTTTGAAATTAATTCGACTGGAAGCCGTTGCTGCCTAAGGCAGCAACGGCCTCCAGTAAAATTAATTTCTAAATATTCAACAATTTTCCTGTATGGTTGCCTTGAAAAAGAGATATAGGGAATTCATCGGTGAAAGTTGATAGATGACAGCCGGTCATCGTGTTATCAGGTCAGATGCCCTTTGTGTCAGAGGAACTAATATATACTTGGTCCTGGTAGCTCGTGTTACAGATAGTCTGCTAAATATATTTCCGCTAAAACTAAGTCTATAAATCAATAACACGATTTTTAAAATCACGCCTTGCTTGTTCTGACGTCAATGAATGGCCCTCCATCTTGACAGCTATGACAATAGTTGTCTTTTATAAAATGAGACTCATCTGAAACGTCAGACATGACAAGTCTTCTCGGTATTACAAGTTCAACCGACTGTTTATCCTAAAATAAGGTAAGTAGAATGAATGATTTAAAACCTACAGAACAGCTCGACAATAACTCAATAGTTTCCAAAACAAAGTAAAACGTACTGTTGAATTTGTTAAAAATAATTAGATCGTAAGACATTGTTGCCTAAAGCAGCAATGCGAGTCTATTAATCCAATTATGTTCAACATATTCACCAGACCATCTCTTACACTGCATTCAAAATTGTACTAATTACAGGTAACATGTTTCTGTTTTGGAAACACGCAAACTTATTTAGGATCTGTACTGTATCCTCCGTACAGCAAATCTGAACGCGAGGTCATCGCGCCGCGCAAAAATAGTAATGTTATTAATCTGCGATGCAATCACAGATTACTAAAATCACTCAATAGTCCAGGAGCTAAAGCTAGGTCAGAATCGTGACGTAGCACACCAAGTATTCGGAAGGTCTGACACTTGCTGTGGCTTGGGGGACATGTCCCACACATTTTAAGCCCTGTTGTACAAACAAATTGTGATAGCACTAATTAGTTATCCTGATTTCTTTGCATAGGGGGTCTAGACTTTGGCTGTATCCACAGTGCACAACGATATAAGCATGATCGTGTCATAACTCAAAGTAATATCGTATTAGATTCACCATATATGATATTTAGATGGATATCGACCTAACATATATCCAACATACATTTTGCATGCAAATAACAAAATGCGAGGGTGAAATGTAAAGGTTATATTTTATGTATGTATACTAACTCCATCATAGAATCTGTATATCCAGCTGTACCACTGTTGACAAGGCACCCATGTAATGGTGGTTGGAATGAGACAGATGGATGTGGTGGTAATCGGTGCGGAAAAACAAATTAAAATGAATACTACACCTCACATCGCTCTCATTGTCATTGTCTACATATAATTCAAATTATGCCTGTAACACTTGTTCCGGGGTAATTTTGTAATTTGACATCACAAATATATCTTGCGGACATGAAGATGCTTCCAAGTACACATCCCCATGTACATGAACAATTCTTGAATGGAAATCATTCCGTAAGTCGCTCAGACCATCCATTCAATTAAGTGTGGACAGATATGGCCTTAGAGCAATCGATTAATTTGGATTCCAAAAAGCGAGGTGGTATTATTGGAATAACACAAAAGCCAGGAGCTCTGGAGAGGTGGTTTTAACTAGCCACGAGAGGGCAGCCATAACAACGGGCACAAAGCAAATGTGTGGGTTACAAGATAGTCACATGTTTGGAGTACATAAGGAAATGGGGACTAATCGAATGAATAGGGATGAAACCGATGTGCAGAAGATACTTTCGATGTTCTCATCAGATATAATGACCAATCCCTTTAAAATTGCGGAAAACGACGACAGCGAGTGTCTTCCGCTTGTAAACATTGCAACTGGCGTGGTATTGCCTAGTGAAATCGCCAAGAGACTTGTTTCCGCCTGTGACATTGGTAAGGAGATTATGGAAAATTTTGTCCAGGAGCGGCTGGACACTAACACTAGAAGCTTTTGGGACACGTTGCCACACTTAAAACTTAAAACATTTGCCAGCCTAGCACAGAAGAAAAAACTCAAAACAAATGATGAAAAAATTCACAATGTGAGATCTGACCGCGAACTATTAGGTCGATTAATTATTGCCGCAAGGTCCAGAGATGTTGATTTAAAACTAGTGATGACGTATGAACTGTCTGCTGTTCCACTATCATTGTCTATTACGGATGGGACTCTAAGAAAGAATGTGAAAAGTGTTGTGTTAAGTGAACTAGAAAAGGAAGTAAATGTTGATGGACGGCTTCCACCTGTTGACAAGATGTAGTAGATGGCATGGCAATTGTGCAAATGGTTAAAACTGGAGGTACGTCTACATTTGGAGAATTGGCTGATAAATACTGGCACATCTTTACAGTTCCACTGAATCAAGAAGACTGCACCAGAGTAGATATAGTTTTTGACAGATATGATAGACTGGAATCTCGCAAAGCGGAAGAGCGGCTAAAACGTGGGTCATCAACAGCATTGGAAGTAAAGATTGCTGGAGAAAATACTCCCGTTCCAAAGCAATGGGCCAAGTACATCAGCAATCCAAGCAACAAAAGTAACCTGGTTGCATTTCTCAGCAAGCGGTGGCGTGATACCGGTCCAAATATGCTCTCTGCCGACAATTGCGTCATTCTTGCTGGTGGCTTTAACGATGGAATGGATGTTGTTGTCATTTCAGCGAACAATTCGTCGTATTTGGAAGAACTTCGATCAGATCACGAGGAAGCAGATACGCGTATGATGTTGCATGCGCTACACGCTTCAAAAGACCACATGCGTGTTGTTATACAGTCTCCTGATACAGACGTGGCAGTACTTAGTATATATACGTATCGTTCGCTTCCCTGTTCTGAACTATGGTTCCGTACGGGCACAAAGGACAAATTGCGATACATACCAATACATACAGTTGCTCAAGTACTGGGCCCAGCTATATGTCTGTCTTTGCCTGGGTTTCATTCTCTTACAGGTTGTGATAGCACTAGTGCATTATTTGGAATCGCTAAGAGAAAAGCATTCAATCTCTTAAAGTCATCTGAATGTCATCAGCTTAGCTTAGCCCAACTCGGCGAACATGTTGACTTATCACCGAATACTGCAATTCTATGTGAGAAATTTGTCTGTGAGTTGTATACCACCAGGGATGTGGGAAAGACAGCTGATGAAACCCGTTATTGGCTCTTTTGTCAAAAGAGACAAAGAAATGAAAATCTTCCACCTACATCGAATAGTCTAAAGCATCACACCGAAAGGGCCAATTTTCAAGCTCTTGTTTGGAGACGTTCATTGCAAGCTGTTCAGAATCTTCCATCTCCAAATGGACATGGCTGGAGTATAGTGGATGGTCTACTCAAGCCTGTTCTAATGTCAAAGGATCCTGCTCCATTTGGATTAATTCAACTCACATCATGTAGATGTCAAAAGTCTGCCTGCAAAAGAACAGATCTCTGTCAATGCAAGGCTAACAATCTACTCTGCACTGAAGCATGCCTTTGTATGGGAGGTGAAATGTGTGACAATGTTCAGCATACAATTGTCGAAGATGACTCTGACACGGATGAGTAACATTCTCTCATTTTCTCACGTGATAAATATGTCCTGCCAGCTTGTGTAGACATGCACTGCATGTCAGTTAAAAGTTTAATTATGAAAAATGTAGAAAACATGGGCATTGTTGTAGCTAAGGTATTGCTAGTCACAAGAAGACCTAAGTGCCCCAATATGTACAAAGCAACATACGGGTGTCTTAAACGAGGTTGATTATGTATAAATCTGCGATATACGATAACTCCTTTCCATTTTGGTTAAGATTGTATTGATATAACATGCGCTTAAGTTTGTGAAAAATTTACCATTGTGAAAATTGTTTGAGAACTACATTCAACACCTATTGTAAATGGGCTTCTCACGGGTTAGTGATACCACAATTTTCTTGTACAACACGGCTCAGAATATACCAAAGACATCGGTCTAGCATAATATAGAGACAAACCTTCTGAATACTGGGTGTGCTACGAAACCATTCTTCTAGACCCCTTTTGAAAATTGGCTCCCGGACTATTACTCCGGATTGACTCTCTAGTGGGAGTAGGCTGGTACCCGACTCCTCATTCCCTCGCTGGCGATTTTCTGACTCAGGCTATGTGATTATGAGCAATTGGAGTCGGGTACCAGCTTATAGTGCGAGCACAGCCCTATGACGTGTTCTTACTAGAGCCATAATACTGAAGTATGGCGTTATTCCTGATTAACTCTTGAACACAGCCTTAGATTCTTTAACGCTCTTATTAGTCCATGTTCACATACCGCCGCTACCCCGTCAAATGACAGGTATATCGGGTAGCGATCCAACGGACTTTTCCAGTCTATCGAGCAAACATCTGACGTCATAATCAACTAAGTTACGTCATGAATGACTCGATTTAGTCCGTCTTATACGCTTAATAGTCCGTCAGGTTTTACGAATTGCATGTCTTTCCTATTTAATAAACATGCTGTTGAATATTTTGAAACTAATTTGACTGGGTGCTATTGCTGTCATAGGCCGCATGGGTGGGGCTTAGCTGGAGATGGGCGGGGCATAGCTAATTTCTCCATTGCCCCTTGTTTCGGGCTAAGCTCGCCAGTTATTTGTGTATATATATTATATATGTGATTTCTAGTCTGATTTCAAACACTTAAGAAGTTCGTGTTATGACACCCTCTGCGTGCCTAAAGTACTCCAGTGAAATAGGGTGTTACATTCCGGGCAAAAACACCAAGCTTTCAGAGTTTGTACTTACACCTATTTTATCTGATTTTTTTCAATGGATCCAAAAATTATGAAAAAATATTTTCCGGATTATAAAATATTTTCAAAATGGTAGCCAAAATGCAATATAACGGCACTGAAAAGTGCATTTCAAGAACTTTCTAACTATATTGTCACACTAAATTCAAAGCAGATTACACGTATAAATAGTGTACACGTCAGCGCTTGATTGTATGTTATGTTATTCATTATTCTAACAGCATTACTCACACAATAGAGCAAATCCTGTCTATTAAGACCATTTCCAGTGGGGCTAGAAGATGGTGGCTATTCATTATTTATGGTCATAAGATCACGCATCTTAAATAGCCAGCATCTTGTAACCACAAACGCTTATTCTTATAGCAACAAAAAATTAATAAATGTAATAAAAGATCATTTGATTTGAATACTGAATAATTTCTGTTGTCGATTAATGTGTCCGTTATAGACAGACTTGCGCGGAGTGTTTAAAAGTATATTTGCCGCTGTCTACACCACATGACTCACTAGAGATTATTACAATTATATGTAACGGATGTATATACACATGTTTGATGCCATATTATATACGTTATTATTTTAATAATACCAATCCATAAATACTGGAAAACATCCTTAAAATGACCACCTGTCTTTGGGGCCGCACTATGATGAGTATCTAAGATATGTGGCCAAGAGTAAGTCATGTTAAAGCATGAACCCGAATGGTAGGGTGTTTCTGTCCAACAATTAATAACCAAATGCCTAATGAAACAATCTCCTTTAAATAAACCCCTATGCTTTATCATTAAGGAAATGAATTTCTGTTTCTCATTCATTTCAGAGAATGGATTGGAACGTATGTCGAATGCGCCAAAAAATGGTAGAAACCCTCTTACGACGCCCACAAAAGGCCAAAGACAATACGCTCTTGCGGCATACGAGAAATTCTTAGACTGTATTTGTGAATATGAAGAATTGGACGTGTTACCTCAACCAGTACCACTGTCATTTGACTTTGATTCTTCCACACATTTGTTTCTTGAATATAACGTGTCATATGCCATTCAGCTGTGGAAATCTCAACAGAACGAGGAAGTCCCGAAAAAAGAAAGTCACCAGATCATACCAGTGAATATCGCAAGCAAATAAGATTAAAGAAAATGTCGACGTCATCGGCGATGAAAACCAACATATATTTCTTTTGTAAACTGAACAACAGAACCTGACACGATATTCTACTAGGTGCACAGAACAGTTATTGGGAGATATTGCTGACAACCGCATCAAGGTTTGTGAGCTGACACTCGGGTCATGTCTAAGCTTCTTCAAACAAACTGTATTCAACATCCTCAGACGTCGTAGTCTCCATACGACTTTGCAATCGCCACATGAAATGTACGCAGCCTGAGCACCGCGTTTAAGCGACAAACATCAAGATCTCTAAACACTGTAACATCGATGTTGCATGCACCCAAGAAACAAACGTATCCACTCATTCAAAGTAGGAACCGTAGACTGGTCACAAGCTGATCAGCAAGCAGCAGTAAGAGGCAACACACTGCTGTATGGGCTTTGTAATCGGACAGAGGCTCTTGGATCACATTCCATATTTTGGATACGTCAGCGATCGTGTTGCATTCATTGAGCTGGACATGCCATTGTGCAATGGCACCCCCACCAAGTGCCACACGGGTAATGCATTTATCCAACTGCCAAAAAATTCAAGGAGGAGTATGTCCTGATCAAGTCTTTCTATGCCGAGTTCTACCATCAACTTTCCAGCCAGATGCCAATTGTTTGCCTTTCTCGACGTTAACTCCAACCTAGGCAATCTCAGCATTGCAGATGCTCTGGCCGTTTTCATCAGTGCTCACTACCTCTTTGCCACAAATATGCCCTTCAAGCACTCATGTCATCACCAAACAATATGAACAGGACAAATCGCGGACCGTAAAGCAGAGACAGGCTTCAAGGTCACACCAGTTGTCTTCAACCAAATTGAATGAGATGTGTAAAATCAGTGCAAAGCCCCTTTTGTAGACTCCCTTTCACATGGAAGCACATACGTCAACTCTGATCATAAGCTAGTCTCGGTCACCCGACATCGAATGAAGGCCATTTGTCTGCTAAATAAGTACTACGCCAACCAACGTGACAAAGTCAACTTTCAACAAGAGACTCGTTACTGACACCACCACTCAAATGGCATTCAAGAGGACCCTCGAGGAACAGATAACAACCATTGACTTAAACTCAAAACCAAACGAGGCTTTATTAAGAGTACTTAAATGCATTGAAACACCAGCAGTTAATTTAAGAGTTCTCAAGAGTAACAACAGAGCTGGACGCTACACTGCAGATCCATTCGTTGTAAAGCTGTCCGAACACCAGACGACATTACGGCTCATCATCTATCACCAGATAAGTGAACGAGGCTCTTTGGCAGATATCATAGTCACGTATGATTGTTGAAAAATGTTTATGGCGGCTCGGGCTCGGAGAGTTGCTGGTCCACCACCATCGCTTTCCGTGAATAACACCGAAGGCAACTTCGTCAGTACCGACCAGTGAACTGTAGATGCGATCAGAGAAGGGTTTAAGAACAAGATCACGGATCCAGACATTTGTAGCGATCCTAGGCTACTACAAATACAAATCGAAACAACGGAGGTTGAGAACGCACTTAAAGCCCTAAGAAATGGGCGTGCATCTGAACGCGACAACATCCGCATAGCTCTCTTTAAGCATGCAGGTGATAACATCTCCAAACCCAGCACGCACATAATAAATTATAGCTTCATGGAACATCTTCCCATCAAGGCTGTTGGCCAAAGTACACTTGTCGAACTATCCAAACCCAATACGCATCCTGGACCACAAGCAAATACGTGACCTTAGTTTTCTTTAAAAGCATCTGGAAGATGGTGTCCAATGTGACATTGTGCAACATCCTAGAAAAGATTGACAGTTCCTCTGGAACGTTCCACCAGGTTTTTAAATGAGGATGCAGGTGTGCAGGCATTATATGGGTGCAGCGAATGGTCGTGTACATTGGACTTAAAGTACACACACAAACAAGGAATCGATCCCTTATTGTTTACTTGGTAGAAATTGTCATAAACATTTCGTAATGCCAACGTTCTTAATGTAGAGATTTCATTCGCGAACTCCATTGGTAAGCACATTTTAGTTGATTGGCTGATTTGTCTTCAGCTCCTTCGAAAGCAACTTTAAACAGTCAGTGTGTTAGACAACAATTAGATGAAAATCCATCCTACACAACTGCACACGACTCATTCTGTGGCACAACTATCAGTATCATTCAGCTCTGTACAGAATACCCCCAAGTGATGATCACACAGTACCCTTCACCTTTCACAATGGCTTCTGGAATTCCGGATTCATGCACAATCGTAGCAGCAGTGTCAGTGAAATTCTATATCGATTGTATATGGTTGTTATAATCTCTGATCAGTCGCGTGATGCATACGGTAAATAAAATTTTATAAATTTCCCTATTAATAACAGACACTTTAAGGGACAACACAATGTGGTTACTCTTAAAGAGAAAATTATTGTTTATTGCATTTCAGTCGCTATAAGAAAAACCTTTTGTTGTTACAAGATGCTTGCACTTTAAGTCGGAAATCTTACAGCATTCCACCATAAAGAGAAACCATATTCTAGCACCAAAGCAAGTGGTTTAATTGGCATGGTTTCCTCTATTTAGTTAATAATGCTGTTAAAATAATGAATAATATTATATAAAATCAAGCACGGATATGTACACCAATTATAAATGTATTCAGCTTTGAATTTGTTGAGGCAATATAGTTAAAAGGTTCTTGAACTGTACCGTTTTGTGCCATATATTGAATTATGGCGGCCATTTTGAAAATATTGCATACTCCGGAGAATAGTGGATATATTTTTTGGACCATTGAGAAAATCAATATAGATATGTTTAAATACACACTCTGAAAGCTTGGTGCTTCTGTCCAGCATGTAATGGTATGCTCGATTTTTGTTGTACCTCACAATAGTAAGCCCGACCAATTGATTCAGAAACTTTCAAAGCTTTCTGAGAGCCCGTATACTTTTGCATCAGTTGTCATCGCAGTTACGCTAACCTGGTCATATTAAATACAACATTTATACAGTTGTAAGTGTGTAACTTGAACGCTATGCATATTAAACATATTTATATAGGTTTGGAGTGTGTAGACATTAGAGCAAAGGTACTCGTTCGTATACAGTGTGTGGATGATTGGTGTGGTTGTCTCCCTTTCGGCTATTTGAGATTTATATAGAGACTATGGATGTTAATATCTATGGTTATGTGACGTTCTGGTCTTGTGTTGAGGCGGTCATTTATTACTTACACTTATACTTATACTTATCACACACTACTTATATAGGCTAATGGCTGTAGGTAGATTGTGGTTACTTAATTGTTAACTAGTCTATGATTTGTTTTTAAGCAGAGGCAAGATAATGATCATGTACAGGTTGTTGAATATACCAGAATTCAGACCAGTACAAGTCTAGTCTGTTTTTGAAGACGTTTAGACTTATGGCAGTGACTATGTCTTCTGGTAAGCTATTTCAGCTATTTGTAATACGATTTGATGAGAAATTTTGCCTAACCAGTTTGTTACTTCTGTTCTTAATCGATTTCAATCTATGACCCCGAGTGTTGCTTTGTTTATCTAGCATTAGGAATGGGCTTTGGACGTGATAAAGGCCATGAGGATATGTATAAGTTTCTATCATGTCCCCACGTGATCGACAGTAGCAAAGAGTTGGTAGTCTTAGAAATTTAAACTTGTCTGCATAAGTGTAATTTCTCACAGAGGATAAAAGTTTGGTGGCTCCTCGCTGCACGTTTTCAAGAATAACACATTTATAGAGCTAGTCATTCCAGTGGTAATTTAAAAAATAGGACACTCTTGGCCTACAAATGGACGTTTCTCAACACACATCCTATGCCTTTTGACGAGTTTGACAATTAGCACGTTAACTTAACACAAGAGGGGTGAATGTTTGATTTGAATGTTTTGATATTCAGATCCTATGCATGATCATTGTCGGAAGATTGCCGTGTCAGTCATGACTGTCGGCGATGCAATGATGTCAGTGTAAAGAAAAAGCTCTTTATCCCTTTCTTCAGGGTAAGTTTTTACTAATGGTCTCTGCATGTGCTGCAGAAAATAAATTATTGAATGGCACAGGACTAGGTTGGCCGTGTTTACCATAAACAATTTCGTAAGAAAATTGTTTATTGTCGATACTGTTAAAACATTTATTTTGAAATTATAATTTCTGCAGGAGGGACATAGTCAATTGCTAAGTGGATGACAAATGATTTTTATAATTTGTTTTGACATTTTCTTTGAGGATTCACCGCTTCTGAAAAATGGGTGGGGATTTTCAGTCAAAGATTTTTCAGATTATACCAATATAAAACTAATAAAATCATGGAAAATACAATTGTTAGTTTGAATTTGTTTTGTTGTATGGTTTGACAGCTAGCTTTAAGAGGTAATTAGTAAATAAGCCTAGCAGTAAAATTACTTTCAAAATAATTCGTCTATTCAAGTGGCGATTAAAAGTAAGCATATTGTGGAGATTTCTGGGATGAATACAGTATGGCGAATCGGTGTTGAGACTCATTTTTGTGTAAGATGATTTGTCAAAGTAATCAGTCCAATCATTTTCAAAATTAAGTTTGTCTGTGGTAAACAAGCCAATTTGACAAGTTGAACAGTAACACCAACAGACAGCTCGACACAGATAGACAATAGGTGGTCAGACACAGACAGATGATCAGACACATATGGGCAATCAGACCCAGACAGATAGGCATACACTGGCAGATAGGCAAACACAGACAGATAGTTATGCATGGATGGATGGAAGGACGGACGGACGGACGTACGTCCTGTCGGATGGACAGATGGACGGGTGGACGGACGCACGGATGGACCGACCGACCGACCGACCGACCGACCGACAGACAGACAGAGACAGACATACAGATATGCAGACACAGACAGATAGGTGGACACATGCAGATAGGCAGACACCGAAAGATAGGAAGACACATACAGATAGGTAGACACATGCAGATAGGCAGACACATACGGATAATCAGACGCAGACAGATAGGAAGACACAGAAAGAGAGGTAGCCACACATAGGCTGTCAGACACAGACGGATAACCAGATGCAGACAGATAGGAAGACACAGCCAGCTAGGCAGACACATAGATATAGGCAGACATAGACAGATAGGGAGACGCAAATATATGGTCAGACACGGACAGACGGGTAGACACATACGGGTAATCTGCAGACAGATAGGCAGACACAGCCACATAAGAAGATACAGACGATAGCAAAACACAGACAGATAGGCAGACACACACAGATAGGCAGACACAGACATATAGGTATACACGGCGGGCGGGTGTACGGGCAGGCCGGGCAGACGGATGGAGGGACGGACGGATGAATGGACAGACAGGCAGACGAGTCAGCCACATACGAATAATCAGACGCAGGTAGATAGGCAGACACATACGGATAATCAGACACACACAAAATCTAAAACGACATAGCGGACCTGAGTTTGAACCTGTCCAAATTAAACACAACAAACGAATCATGTGTGGTGGATCAGTTTTTAAGTGCGACAAAAACAGATGTAAAGTAAACAACTATATTGTAAATCAACAAAAATTCCTGAGCTTTCAAATTAAAAATTAACATTATAACCGGACAAAATATATGCATTGTGATACTGAGAATGTAGTCTATTTGATTAGAGTGCGTGTAAGTCGCCACGTTTCTGATATTAACACATCAGCAGATACAGCAATTGCACAACATTTCCAACTTCCGGATCATCCAGTTGAGTATCATTTTGAAATCATACCAATAGAACAGATTCCGACGTTCGATAGTGAAGAAGAAACGAGTTCGTTTCGCAAAATACGAGAAGCACATTGGATTAGAACACTTATATACAATAGACGTAATGTTGAATTAACGAAAACCTTGAAAGATGAATATTCACAGTTGCAATCTAAATCAAGGAAAACGATCAAAGCACGACCAGTAATAGCTTACAATAGAAATCCAAACCTGAAAGATTTGCTAGTAAGATCAAAGTTAGACCTCATAGTTCCTGATAACAATGTCAAGGTTTCATCCCTCCATATCGATTATTAAATAAAACAACCCCCAACCAAGATCAATAGTGGGACAACTTGAAATAATATCCGTAGAACGTCTTTTAATTTTGTATCTGCAAATGTGTGTACCTGCGTGCATGAGTGCATGTGTGCGTGTGCGCGTGCGTTCGTTCGTTCGTTCGTTCGTTCGTTCGTTCGTTCGTTCGTTCGTTCGCTCGTTCGTGCGTCCGTGTATGCGTTCGTTCGTGCGTGCGTTCGTTCGTGCGTTCGTGCATTCATGCGTGCGTATATGCGTGTGTGCGTGCGTGCGTATATGCGTGTGTGCGTGCGTGCGTGGGTGTGGGTGCATTCATTCGTGAGTACATTGGTGCGTGTGTGTGCATGCATTCCTGCGTATGTTCGTTACTGCATGTATTATTGCGTGCGTGCGTGCGTGCGTGCGTGCGTGCGTGCGTGCGTGCGTGCGTGCGTGCGTGCGTGCGTGCCTGCCTGCCTGCCTGCCTGCGTGCGTGCGTGCGTGCGTGCGTGTGTACTTTCGTGTGTACAGTTTCTCAAAGAATGTAATATCAACGCCAGCCTTCACCTGTTGAACCGACCTGCTTAGTACACTTTACTCCAACTAATCTCGGAGGTGGGGTGGGGGTGTGGAGGGGGTGGGGTGGGGAGGGGGGGGGCATTAAGTAAATCTAAACTTAGTTTCGATAGGACAAATTTAGGTAAAGAAATTTGTAATTAAATTCGTGTGGCAATGCGTTTTTCTCAGTGTAAGGACGGGCGGACAGACGGACGGGCGGACATACAGATAGGTAGACGTAGACATATAGGCAGACAAAGACCGACGATCAGACACATACGGATAATCAGACGCAGACCAATAGGCAGATACAGACAGATAGGCACACACAGAAAGATAGGAAGACATAGACATATAGGTAGACGCAAATAGGTGGTCAGACACAAATAGACGCGTAGACACATACGGATAAGCAAACGAAGACAGATAGGTAGATACAGACAGATGATCAGACACATACGGATAATCAGACACAGACAGATAGAAGGACACAAACAGATATGTAGACACAGATAGGTGGTCAGACACAGACAGATAGGTAGATACAGATAGGTGGTCAGACACAGACAGATGATCAGACACATATGGATAATCAGACGTAGACAGATAGGCAGACATAGATCGATTGGTAGACAAAGAAAGATAGGAAGACACAGACATATAGGTAGACACAAATAGGTGATCAGACACAGACACAGACAGACGAGTAGACACATACGGATAATCAGACGCAGACAGATAGGCAGGCAGATAGACAGACACAGAAAAATAGGAAGACACGGAAGATAGGTAGCCACAGATAGGCGGGCAGACACAGACAAATGAGTAGGCACAATCGTATAATCAGACGCAGACAGATATGTAGGTACAGACAGATGATCAGATACATGCGGACAGATAGGCAGACACAGAGAGATACGTAGACACAGACAGATAGGGAGACACATACAGATAGGTATACACGGATGGACGGACAGACGAACAGACAGACATTCAGACAGGCAGACATACATAAACACACACACGCACGCACGCACACACACACACGCGCATACGCACGCATGCACCATGCACACACGGACGGGTGGAGGGACGGACGGATGTGCGGACGGACAGAGGGAAGGACGGATGTGCGGACGGATGAACGGAGAGATAGACGGACGCACATTTGGCTATATATTGGGTACGGGCGTCCAAAACTTATTGGGCACATGATATTGGGTACTTCAAAGAGTGTACACACGACTTTTACATATTAGGTATGCAATGTCTAACAGTATTTGGGTATGAATAGTCAATGTCCAGCAGTTCTTGGGTATCACTAGCCAATACCCATCAGTTCTTGTGTATATCCAAATGTTCTTGGATATGACTATCCAATAGTTCATTAACTCTTGGATATGACTGTTCATTAGCTCTTAGATATGACTGTTCATTAGCTCTTAGATATGACTGTTCATTAGCTCTTAGATATGACTGTTCATTAGCTCTTAGATATGACTGTTCATTAGCTCTTAGATATGACTGTTCATTAACTCTTGGATATGACTGTTCATTAGCTCTTAGATATGACTGTTCATTAGCTCTTAGATATGACTGTTCATTAGCTCTTAGATATGACTGTCCATTAGCTCTTAGATATGACTGTTCATTAGCTCTTAGATATGACTGTTCATTAGCTCTTAGATATGACTGTTCATTAGCTCTTAGATATGACTGTCCATTAGCTCTTAGATATGACTGTTCATGAGCTCTTAGATATGACTGTTCATTAGCTCTTAGATATGACTGTCCATTAGCTCTTAGATATGACTGTCCATTAGCTCTTAGATATGACTGTTCATTAGCTCTTAGATATGACTATCCATTATCTCTTGGATATGACTGTCCATTAGGTCGTGGATATGACTGTCCATTAGGTCGTGGATATGACTATCCAATAGTTCTTGGATATGACTGTCCATTAGCTCATGGGTAGGACTGTCCATTAGCTCTTGGATATGCATGCCCACCACCATTGGATATAACTGTCCAACACGTTGGGATATAGGAGGGTCCAATACATCTTGGATATGATGTATAATAGCTTGTGGATAGAATATATTGAAATCGCTTAAAGTTATGATAATTTAAACTATCTGACTGCTGCAAGCCACAAAACTATGAACAATAGCTCTGGACCTGTTGAATATTTTCAAAGCAATTTAATTTTTTCAATTTAATCTTCAAGAAAATTAGATGCTAAAGTAGCCAATACATATTTGGAAATCTAGCCATTTCCACGTAGACACCTTGTAGGCTTAAAAACGATATACTTCAATTTAAGAGAACGCATACCCAATACGATATCTACCCAATAAATATAGATATTGTAGCCATTATAATTATGACATATTTAGGTAGACACAGATAGGTGGTCAGACACAGACAGTTGATCAGACGCATATGGGTAATCATACGCGGACAGACAGGCAGACACAGACAGACGATCAGAAACATACGGATAATCAGACGCAGACCAATAGGTAGACACAGACAGGTAGGGAGACACAGACAGCTATGCAGACACAGACAGATAGACAGACACAGAAAGATAGGAAGACACAGACAGATAGGTAGACACAAATAGGTGGTCAGACACAGACAGACGAGTAGACACATACGGATAATCAAACGCAGAGAGATAGGCAGGCAGATAGGCAGACACAGAAAGATAGGAAGGCACAGATGATAGGTAGCCACAGATAGGCGGTCAGACACAGACAGATGATCAGGCACAATCGGATAATCAGACGCAGACAGATAGCTAGATACAGACAGACGATCAGACACAGATAAGCGATATTCCATTTATTTCAAAGTATTACAGAGAAAGTGGATGAAATTGAAATATATTTGACATTTGACGTTTATTATTAAAGCATTGCCCTTATCTGAACGTCAATCACGGAGGATAAACTGCTGTGTGAACAGGAAAACTGATTGAGAAAATTTGGATTTAAGACAGTCTTAACTTATTTGATATAAGAGAAATATTTTAAAGTTCCGGTTCAGTTGCTGATAATTTTAATATGAGAATTGATTACAAATATTAACTGAGATTGGCATTTTCATATGGATACAACGGATATGTATGTATGTATGTATGTATGTATGTTTGTATGTATGTATGTATTTTTATTTTATTGACGCACTGGCAACGTGCGGCTTCAATTTCCATGTGCTAACTTAGCCGACAGTGCTGCACCCGTTAGTTTAATTTGTTGATCACCATCTCCCGGTCGGGGGATCGAACCGTCATCCTGCAACTCCGCATAGCATCAGCAACCAGGCATCTTTCCACTGGACCACCGCACCAAGACTAATAAGTCAAGGATTGGCCGACCAGTTTTCACATGTCTGATATACTGACACACTGACGATTCATATGGGACTATCTGTGGATGCATCTGTCACAATCAATCCTAGGCTTTTACGCCTATTGTACTCTGACTCCAGCACGGCTCTGGCAGTATATGTATTTTTATTTTATTGACGCACTGGCAACGTGCGGCTTCAATTTCCATGTGCTAACTTAGCCGACAGTGCTGCACCCGTTAGTTTAATTTGTTGATCACCATCTCCCGGTCGGGGGATCGAACCGTCATCCTGCAACTCCGCATAGCATCAGCAACCAGGCATCTTTCCACTGGACCACCGCACCAAGACTAATAAGTCAAGGATTGGCCGACCAGTTTTCACATGTCTGATATACTGACACACTGACGATTCATATGGGACTATCTGTGGATGCATCTGTCACAATCAATCCTAGGCTTTTACGCCTATTGTACTCTGACTCCAGCACGGCTCTGGCAGTATATGTATTTTTATTTTATTGACGCACTGGCAACGTGCGGCTTCAATTTCCATGTGCTAACTTAGCCGACAGTGCTGCACCCGTTAGTTTAATTTGTTGATCACCATCTCCCGGTCGGGGGATCGAACCGTCATCCTGCAACTCCGCATAGCATCAGCAACCAGGCATCTTTCCACTGGACCACCGCACCAAGACTAATAAGTCAAGGATTGGCCGACCAGTTTTCACATGTCTGATATACTGACACACTGACGATTCATATGTATGTATGTATGTATGTATGTATGATTATTGTGTTCTGCTGCTGTAGTAGTAGAAACATCCTACTGCTGCAATCAGTCCTAATTCGCTTTTGACTACTGTGTCTTGTCCTCTGCCAAAATCCTTAGCTTCCTCAGGTCCATACCGACTTGAGTGTACCGAGTCCTGCTGTCTTGAGGTCACCTCGTAGCACGCGTAGCAGATTTATGCAATGACGTCCTCTCCTGGCCTTGTATTTGCTGGCTCCGGGTAGGGTGAATTCCAAGGCTCCCTGTACTGATGTCTCCTCTGGCATCCTTAGCACATGGCCAAACATGGACCATCTTTGTTGGGAGACTTCTACAGACAGCATGGAGGTATTACACATCTTGTATAGTACATCCTTGGAAATTATGCTGTCTGGCCATCGGTGTTCAGTGATGATGCGTAGATGTTTGCGGTGGCAGGCATCGAGTTTGTCTAGAGCTGCCTTTGGAGCTGCCCAGATGTTAGTTATACAGCATCAAGGATACGCAGTTTGCATTATATAAACGTAGTCTTCTTATCGAAGGCATCTTTGATCTTCGAATCCATAGCTTCCAGAAGGACTGGAAAGCTATGCTCCCCATGACGCAGCGTGATATAACGGATATCTTCTTGCAAAATCTAAAATACCAATTTTCTCTAATATCTGATCAATAGTTAATCATTGTAAGATTCTGTGAAAAGAATGTTTCCAGTTTATCCATCCATTATATGACGTCATAATCTACGTGACGTGTATGATGACGTCATAATCATTATGTCATGAATGACTTGATTCAGCCGGCCTCAAATGCTTAATAGTGCAATAGGGTCATTGCGTTCTATAATATCATATGAACATGGAAATTGAGAATAATTTTATAATTGCTGATGCGACATGTGACTAAATACAATTCACTGGTTCATGTATGTGCACGTATGCTTAATGTGTATCTAAAATCATAAGGTATTCATTGATTGTCTAACATTTGTTTATTTCATTTTCCCCCTTTCTTTCCCAAAATGGTTATCAGGATTTTGTCGAGGCCAAATTTGTACAGGGATCTGGTCCGAGCCTAATTTGTTCAGGGATTTGTTCCAGGCTAGATCTGGTCTACACTACAGAAGGGACTACAATAGTTACAGATGGCACAATAATTTATTTCATATATGAAATTCATAATGGACCTTTCCAGTTTTAGCTATGCCCCGCCCACCTCTAGTTGAACTCCACCCACACTTCGCCGTGTTGGGATCGACCCCCGAATGCCCTGGCTAAAAATCTCCTGAGAACAATACAGGTAAGTTGTTGAATATTTTGAAATTAATTTGACTAGGCGCTGTTGCTGCCTATTTATTAAATAGTAAATACATATAATTCGTACAACAACGCATAGTCCGTCTTCAATTATGCGTTCGTTACGTACTTATCTACGTCATTCATGACGTCATTGATGATGATGTCATTCTACACGTCACGTAGTCGATTATTACGTCATATGATGGATGGATAGAGTGGGAAGGTCCATTGGATTGAGGTCGTTGTAACCTGATTTTTCAGTTAATTGATGTAGACCGGAAATAATGATAATATTTATATAGTATTGTAAATTTTCTACTGCATGATATGTTGATGAATACGTATGGAAAACAAAGTGAGTAAGAAATGAATTAACTTTCAATCATATCTTTGTTCTGTGTTCAGATATCTACGTTACACACTTTTAAAGCAGATTGTGATGTCGTAACATACAATACAGTTAACGAAGACGTAAGAATCGGAAGCCTTTTAGAGATCTCCTTCCCTCATAGCAATTTATTCGGAACCTCATTTAAAAACGCTATTAAGGTCCCGTCGAAAATTGACTATTTTCCCTCTCAATAATAACAATATAAAATCTGGTTAAAATAAAGTCAAGTTGTGAGTACAAACTTCCTTGCAAATTGACGACAAGTTACTCATTTACATAGAGATGGCCTTTGTACAGCGATGGGCATTATGGCATGTTTGACTACATAACTAAATAAAACATAATGATTATATTAAGCCATATTATCATGAGAACAAGAAGAAGAAGATGAAGAAGAAGAACAAGAAGAATGACGGATTGCAGCTTCAGGACATTTTCAGGACATCATCATCATCATCATCATAAACATTAAGAAAATAGGTGGCCGTTTAGACTGAATTATATAATGTTCTTTTAGACTACATTTGTGTTTTGTCAATAATAGAACAATGATACAATACTATTGTTATATATGACTCAAACGAGTGTTACTGAGCCACGTAACAGTCACATGAGTTGTACTCTCACCCAGCAAGATAAATCACTCCGAAACCATCACCATTGGATCCGGCATGTGTTATATACCAAGGAAAAATCAAGGAAAACGCCCTGAAGTGTCAAATAACCGGAAAGTTTATGTTAGGTGCCTTGGATTCAAAATTTAACATTTTTTTCCATCTAAGTCTCTTAATCACCTTGTATGGGTAAAGGGAGGTAATCTTTGCCAAAGACGAAAACTGGTATCTTGTGATTCGACCTAGAGGTCGGATTACTCCGAAACCACCACCATTGGATTCAGTATACGTGGTATACATTCAGTAAAGTTTACATGAAAATCAAGGAAAAGGCCTTGCAGCGTCGAATAACCGAGAAATCGGCAAAGTTTGTGTGGGATGCCTTGGATTCAAAATTTAGCATTTCATTCAATCTAAGTCTCTCAATCATCTTGTATGTATAAAGGGAGGTAATCTATGCCAAAAACGAAAACTGTTATCTTGCGTCTTGACTGGATGACCTTGACCTTCTGGTCAGATCACTCCAAACCCATCACCATTGGATCTGGCTTGCGTGATATACCGTTAGTAAATTTTCATGAAAATCAAGGAAAAAGGCCTGAAGGGTCAATTAACCTAGAAATCTGCAAAGTTAGGTGGGGGACCAACAACTAAACATTTCACTCAATCTAACAATATCAATCAGCTTGTATGGGTAAAGGGAGGTAATCTATGCCTTCTCTGATGAAGAAGAGTTCACGTCTGCCAAAAACGAAAACTATTAGTTTTGATGCGCAAGGGGTACCCTTCCACTTGGGCATTACCGGCCATATCAATCAACCCTTTCTGGACCCATATGGTAACCTCCTGACAAAGTATGGCTATTATCTGATCAAAAGTATACGTGTAGTCACAGTTCAAATACCCATCCTGATAATCCCCATTCATTCCCTATGGGCCATTTTCCATGCATTGGGGGAGGGGTCAAAGGTCAAGGTCATCTTTTAGGTGGGCAAACATCTTCAGGGTGGGTATGGGTAACATACTCAACAAGTATGGTAGTGATCCGATCAAAACTATAGGTGTAGTAGCAGTTTAAAGATTAATACTGAAAATCCCCATACATTTTGTATGGGACTATTTTGCCCACTCAAAGGTGGGTAGCTAGAAACCTATTGGGCAGATCCAAAGGTTGGAGGTGATCGGATGAAAACTGCAGGAGGAGATGCGGTCAGAAGTTTTTGGCGAAGAATAAGAAAGAAAGAAAGAAAGAAGAAGGAAGAAAGATCCTGAGTGATTTCAATTAACAAAATTACCATAATCTCAATTTCAAACGTAGCTGTATTGGTTGTAGTTTGACACTAATTTTAATGGCCGACTGTGGCAGAAATAGCTCCCAGTCAAATTAGTTTCAAACTATTTACCAGAATGTGTATTCCATTGTAAATCTAAGCTGGTACCCGTCTCCAATTGCTCATAATCCCAATCATATCCTGAGCCAGAGAATCGTCAGCGAGGGTATGAGGAGTCGGGTACCAGCCTATTGTAAATCCAGCAAAGACACTTTCTACACTTGGCGCACGCTTCATCCTTCATGACGTAGTTATAACACGTCATATTGATTTGTGATGTCAGTCTACGTGTGACGTAATGGATTATGACGCCATATACCTTAGTGAGAGATCGGGTCACTCCATTGTTAAAGATGAGAAGCTGATATACGCGTGAGTCTCATTAATATGCTTCTAGCAGAACTTACCCTGATACCGCAGCTTACTGTGCCGATGCTAGGCACGGTATCAGCCCAGCATCCGCCCAGTAAGCTGCATTATCTGGGTAAGTTGTTGAAAATAAGTTTGAAGGCACCTTGAACAAAATATTTAACAAATCGACGACCATACTGAGAGACTGACCAACAGACAAACTAACAGACCAACATATAGTAGATGTGAGTCCCATCTAAAGATCCAAAATCGCCCTCGGACCCAAGTTCTGAGACCGGAGTATTATCCATGCCAGTCTTCTCTTTACAGTGTCTGTACTTCACACATACAAGGAAGGAGTTTTATAAAAGAAAACATGCCAATTTAATTTTCTTCAATGGTATGTGGTCAAAGTTTATATTTATATTGGAATAGGACAACCAAATCCGCATACAACACCCCACCCCACCTCTCTCTCCCTCTCTCTGCCTCTCTCTTTCTCTCTCTCTCTCTCTCTCTCTCTCTCCCTCTCCCGCCCTCTCCCTCTCACCCTCTACCTCTCCCTCTCCCTCTCCCCCTCCCCCTCCCTCTCTCCCTCCATCTCTCCCTCCCTCCCTCTCCCCTCCCTCTCCCTCCCTCTCTCCCTCCCTTTATGTAAATTATGCCCAGAAATACAGACAGGATATGGTCTGTGAGAGCATCTAGATTTCAAAGATTCCTTGGGATATCCTCCAGTGAGTCAGTCCACTCGGTACCTTAGTGCGTGCGTGCGTGCGTGCGTGCGTGCGTGCGTGCGTGCGTGCGTGCGTGCCTGCGTGCGTGCCTGCGTGCGTGCGTGCGTGCGTGCGTGCGTGCGTGCGTGCGTGCGTGCGTGCGTACGTGTGTGCGTGCGTGCGTGCGTGCGTATGTGGGGTGGGGTGAGTTGTCTGGTTGACAAGCTCATGGGTGGCATTAAATTCCTAACCAGTGACAAAAATGTAATAATTTAACAACCAACTGATGATCCATATTTATCTCCGGAAATGTCTGACAGCATTCAGATTTCAAATTTTTTTTCAGGTGCCTAAGGCCTACGAAACACTTAATCCGGCACTGCCCATACCATACAAGGTTACTATGTGACATACCATTACACTTATGGGATTGAGGGTAACCAATCAGGTCATCATGTATTTCTTATCGAGAATTTCATTGGCTGAGACGCACAGTTCATGTATATTTTATTGTAGTAAATGTAGGCCTACAAATGGATCGGGCACACGTTCTAGCAACTTAATATAGCCCTCTCCCTACAGATATATTAAATGGCAGCATATAAATAACGTTTAACTTATGTACAATTTAAATTTGCATAGACTAATCTGAGTAGCAGAGAGACAGAAAGATATGCCGAAAGAAGTCGAGAGAGAGAGAGAGGGAGAGAGAGAGAGAGAGAGAGAGAGAGAGAGAGAGAGCGTACTTGCAAGTGCAAATAATAAGAAAAATACTGATAAAATAAGTTTGAAGTCGTTTTAAACTTTCAAGCGAGAGCTAGCGCGTTCCTTATCGGGCATACGGAAAATCAGGAATCTTCTGAAGTCGGTCCAGATTCCGGAATTGTAATCGCCGTATCCTTTTAAATCCTTTAAAAAATCTAGTATTAAATTGACTACAATCGTTAATAAGCTTTCTGACCGAAATTACGTGTATGCACAGTATGGGCATTAATAATAAATAATAAAACATGGTGTAAGAATGCTGACAATGCCAGAACGCTATGCACAGGCGATGTGAAACTGATAATTGACGTCATAGAGTAATGCGTCATGTATGGCGTAATAATGTGTTATGAGTTTTCTGACGTAGTGGTTGAAGAGGCTAGTCTCTCATAAAGGCATTATTCACCTCTATTATTCCCGCTGCTAATAATAAAAAGCCTAGTATGATGCTTACGCATAGGTTTTTCGGACTTTTCCATCACCGCACTCACTGTCAAACTAGCTTCTGTCTGTAGGCCTAATTAATTCACAGTAAAACACGTGATGATTTCATAATTACTTATAAATTCATTATAATTCTTTCAGTTGAGAAATTGACTTAGAGACCGTACGGGTCCCTAATTTAACTTAGCAATTAAAAAAATATAGTTACTTGTACGGAATGAAATCATCATATGTTAAGATTTATTTCGCGTCATTACATTGAGGTACCCAAATTAAGCTTCTAAAAGTGCACAATTTAAACAAGAGTTTTCCTGTATCATGTTCTTGCGGGTTCAATATTCTCGCGGCAATGTGAATTTTGGCTATGCAGGGGCGGATCCAGAGGGGGGGTGCAGGGGGTGCGCACCCCCCCCCCCCCCCCCTTGGGAGGGGTGTCCTGTCCACGCCTGACGTGCCCTTGCCCCTCCCAACATTTCACGGGGGAGTGCCCCCGGACCCCCCCCCCCCCGCACCCCTGCCCTTCTGAAATCCTGGATCCGCCCCTGCTATGGCATACATAATAACCAACCCCTCCTCAACCCTCTCCACCCCACCCTCGCCCACACACACACACCCATTCGTATCTCGTGAAATCTCCTTCGATACCAGATCGAGAAACCACGCTTCGGTTTTTAGATTGCCCCCATCCCACCGGACCCCACCCCTTAGCGTTTAGTTCCCATGCCGACACTGTAACCAGGAAGTAAAAGAGGATCGCAAACGTCCTAACCTTTGCTCCAATAAATGTCATGTTTATTAGTGAGTATATATACTAGAAAGGTGCAATGTGGGAAAAACCTTCTCGGCATTATAATACCTGCGCATGTATGTACCCTAGGGGCGTATACTTCCAATCTACATACTGAACTCACTAACAGTTACATAGGCTATGTGAAACTTCTAGTTGACTGAAACACGTCGTCACTGTCAGACGATTTAAGTGTATGGAAAAATAAGTGTCGTCATTAATAATAAGCACAGAACGCCGCTACGTCATAACACGTCATCATGTAATAATAGAGGGATCCATTTCTAGCTCTGCACAGCCCATTTCTAGCTAATCCCCCACGCTTTGCCAGTGTTGGGATCGATCGACCGTGAATAACAAGAATCCCGGCAATATCAAGGTAACTATACATGGAAGTTGTTGAATATATTTTGAAAATAATTTGACTGGGTTCTGTTGCTTCCTATGGCAGTCAACGGTCAACAGCGCCAAGCTAAATTAATTTCAAAATGTTCAACATAATGTTTATTATATAGTAAATCCATCAAAGGCATAGAATTCGTAGGGCTACACTTGGCGGACTATTATTCCAGCATCACGACGGAGTTCTTCTGTCTATTATGATTGTGCCGTCAGCCTACGTGTGACGTAATTTGCTATGACGTCATATACCGCATGATATCGACAGATCGGATTCATCCATCTTAAGGGTTTCCCAACCACACGGATAGCAAACAATCTATAGCATAACATTCTACACATGGTGTAAGAGAATCAAGATTTTGACTGATTTTCAATTTTTTTAATAGTGTTTTGTTGAAGAATGATAACCTGGAAAGCATCCTCGATATTATCTCTGTTTTAATTATGTTGAACCACGTTAGATGATAATCTTTGTTTACCGCGAGAATATGATTACCCTCCCCCCCCCCCCCTCTGAAATACGACCACCTACACTAATTCTGTTTTCCCGATCCGATAAAAAACTTTCAACTGTACAAAACCGGATCCTAATTTGGGAACAATTCGGGAAACAGGACTCACATTCGCAACAGCATTTCAATCAGGGCAGATTAATTAAATTCATTGTGATATCAGTTGTCCTAAGTAAATATCATAGTAAAACAAGAATATGATCATAATTATTTAGGCCTTTAGGTCTGTTACCGTCGTTAAAAGATGCTTCATTATAGTATTTAATCTAGTTATTAACATTTTGTTCTGATAAAGGATAATGAATCTTATTGTAGGAATATAGATACGTGTTCAGAATCTATTGCTGCAATTTGTAATGAAGTCGACACATCGGTAGAAGCACAATGAAAATAGATTGTGAGTAGTCACTAGTATATAGAAGAACCCGTTCTATATCATAGAGATATAGATAATGCTATGTTCCATACGCCTAGTTCAGGTCTATTCTGTTATATAATTCCCGTCCCTCAGATTCATATCGATCCTCCTGGCAAACCTCCTAATGGGAGTAAATTGGCACGGTAGACCTGACAGTAGTATAGCTGTGTGGTAGGCGGGAATTCTGATTTGTCAAAACTCTGTGACGTCCTTTACATTCAGGTGGACATGGCAGCGTGATTGTTACACATGTGACATTTGGCCATCATTTTGAAATGACTGGGTAGCATATTGTACTCGCCCACTGGGCAATGCCTAATTTCATATTAGGTGTCGCTGATGGTATAAGTGGGCCCAAATATACGTAGCCGCCAGCATATCCTTTCCTCTCCATTGAGCGAGCAACAGCGGAATCCATTTCCAGGAGCATGCTTCATAGGGAAAGCGCACCAGTGCACTCTGCTAGATTAGCGAGGTGGAAATCTGCTTCTGCTATGGAATTATACATTTTGTTAGAGGGCTCTGCTGTTTCGCGAAACATGTTTGGAGGAGACTCGCGAAAAGCAAAACATGTTTTCAATCTGTGACATAACTGCACGCGATACAACGTCATATGTTACAGAGGCATATATTTCTTAGAAAACATTATCGATCCATATAGAATAGTTTTGTAGCATTACTGCATTGCTCTATTGAAACTATTTTTGCACCTCCTATGGATCATAAGGCCGATATACCACACCCATTTCTACCTAACATCCGCCAAAGTTGTGCGCGTGTTTGGATTGATTTTTTTTCTTTGAGCACTGAATTCTGAGAATCCCATTTTCAGGCGAATTCACCTTTCCAGAGTATACAGCCATCATCTGACCTCGTATGACATCATAATCAGCTCAGTGCATGTATGATGACGTCACAATCATTACGCCACAAAGGGTTCCGTATAGACCTCATCAAATCTCAAATAGTCCGACACGTTGTATGAATTCTATGTCTTTGTAATTCTTTGCTATTTAATAAACATGCTGTTGAATATTTTGAAACTAATTTGACTGGGCGCTGTTGCTGCCTTAGGCACCAACAGCACCCAGTCAAATTAGTTTCCAAATATTCAACAGCTTACCTGTGTAGTTTCTTGGAACTTGATGGTCAGGGTGTTCAAAAATCAATCAATCGCAATATGAGCGAGATGTGGGTGGAACTTGGCTAGAGATGGGCGGGGCATAGCTAAAACCGGAAAGCTCCATTATAGCATACAGCTAAGCTGTTGTATAGTTTGAAACAAAATAGTTTCAAAATACTCAACATAATATTTATTAGATAGTAAAGATATACAATTCGTACACTTGACGAACTTTTGAATGTTCATGATGGTGACAGATACACCATTCAGTCACTATTGTAGCCTCCGGGCATGCGTGCTGGTCCGCCGGATACTCTCCTTCCGCGGCACCGCAAGTACACATTGGGGCAAGACTGCTGGTTAGCTGCTGATCTCGGGGTTACGGATTCGGTGTTGCGCGTTGCCAGATTATATAACGACCGGCTTCTAGAGCCAGTGGAACATTCACGTTCAAGTGGGGCCGTGTAACCATCGTCGCGGAAGTTGAACCTCATGGTCTCATCCTCGCTGTTGCTGTCACCGGTGCGACACCCCCCCCCCCCCCACCCCCCCCCCCGCTCCATTTAGGGCAGGGACATAATTAAAAAATACAATAATTAACAATAGTAGTCAAACAATGGTACTTGTTTGCTGCTACAAGAGAGAAATCAAGTACTTCGTGTCAAGTTGATAACTCGTTTTCATGGTCCTCGCCAGCAGTACTTCATAGATCATAATCCATGAGGCATCCCCATAAAGGAGGGTCATAACGGGGCTACATAGCAAGCTTAATATAAACTAAATTAACCCCTAACACAAACATTATTTGTTACGAGAGGAAAGTGCCTTGCGTGAGCCTCCATCACAGGAAAATGCCTACAACACTGAAGCGGTGGAAGAGAGATGGAAAAAAGGGCCACTCTCTTGTTCAAACCATCCTATGTAAAAGAGTCAACTCAGTGAAATTCTAAGTTTAATGCGATGCACGCTGTGTTACGGGAAGATGAGGTGGAAGATTTCCGCAGAATTCAACACCGTCATCTTATCTAAGTTCAAAGATACTGAATTAGTAGTTGCCACTTTATTTATGCAGTCCTTCTGCTAGATCCTATCCTAACATTTAGGTATTTGGGTCCAGATCAAAGCTAAGCCGCAAATGGCAGTGTATTCTAACTATCTTTAACATATAAGTCTGCCAGGCGAGAATGCTCGGTGACCATATTGTCACCCTTATAGAGCATCCCCCTTATTTAGATAGCATGGGGAAATACCATGAAGTGAAAGCTCCGGAATCATATAACGATCCAGTCACCATTGCATCACGATCACATATACCAGCACAGGGACAAGTCACATTACATAGGTATTGAAAAACACATATAAGTTTAGGGTGGGGACAAAGATGCAGCTATCCAACTATAGTGACCTTCCCGTGAGGGTGTTGTCGGTTCCAAGACCGCACCCTTTCACTTGTAGAGTTAGATGGAGAGCTGAGTCCTGTCCATCACTATTGTGTCGGGGCGGATCAGGTGAGATCTGCACCCGGGGAACTAACATTTTACCTGTCGTTAGGGTTATGTAAATTCGCCAAGAGATGCACTGCAGGCCAGTAATTATAATATTTTCGCAGTTCTTCCTACTTTGGCATGGGTATCTAACTAATTAGTATCTGAAGATACGGGGGAAGTGTGTGCAGTCATCGACACTTTGTTTCTAACTGCTCTGAAACCCCAATAGTTTTGCAGTCAGCTCTAAACAATGTTACGGATGGAGATCCAAACAATTAATAAGCCTGGAGGCTGGAGGAGCGTAGACAGAGACAATCACTCTTATATTCGTAAGAAATGGAGGCCTTAAGGTATATGGCCAATTTGTACAATCTAGCCAGTGTGCGGTGTTACATATCCGCTATTCCCAGAAAAGAGACTTACACAAAACGTTTCCTTCAGAGTAATCGTCCCTACTACTATAAACCTATCCTATTGAGCTAAAAATAGTCTAGGTTTAGTCGGCCACATCTTAGTGAAAAGGTGATGTTGTGGGAGAACAAGGTGGTGCAGTTGTTGTTGCTGTATTGTGTAGCTTAGCGAACTGCGGTTCTAATGTTTTATATGAAATAAGCAAAACTTATATAACTAGGATGGCTACTGCCATAACATATCACAGAACCGTAAAATAGAAGGTCACATGACCTTGACAGTGCTGATTGCCACACAAATAAGAATAATATATACATTAAAAGAATAAACTATGTAAATGCGGTCTCAAACGACCGGATGGTACCTATTAGTCATCAGTACCTATTACAGAAAAGTAATACATGAATACAGTAATAATATAACAACAACGAAGTACCTATTAGTCATCAGTATGGAAAATGTTCTGGAATAGTTGAAGCGTCACACATTTGAAATGCGATATGGGACGATGCCGAAGTCAGCTGCTCAGGAAAGCTGCAGGCGACCTGTCTGATGCCGCTCATTCTCAGGAACAGTGAGGAAGAACGTTTGCGGTTGTGGATGGCTAGTAATTAGTCACGTTCATGCACACAGTTAACTTTTTAAGCAGTGTTGTGAAAGTTCCATACTGGTGCGGAAGTTGAAAGCTGCCCTCTAGCTATGAATGGCTAAGGATGAAAGTTATTAATGCAGATGCATTCTGGCGGAGCACAAGACAAGATGCATTGTATAGCTATGTTCGCTGACTGCGGTTAAAATGTCTAAAGTTGAACTCAAAACATGTGCATATTTGATTTACCATTGGTCGGCGTGATACAGCAGATCTGGCGAGTTATCCATCGAGCACTATACTAGCCCTACATACTTAGACTAGCTTACATTGGGGCCAACAGGCCCATCCCCACAAAGGTCCCTCTGCGGTTGGTCACTTGGGTTACCTTACCTGAATTTCATTATTGCCACGGGTGATATCTTTCCGGGAGCATACAAAAACTGCGATGTGGATGTGGTGGCTAGTAGCCCAGAGACGAGTGCTCAAAACCGAGAGGCACCACAGTGGCTATAGGGATCCCACTACATGGTAAGCAGTTAACTTCGACTCGCTATTCTCAGATCAGGTACCTCACCACCACCTTCTCTCTCTCTCTCGATTGCCCAAGATTCTAATTTTCCAGCTCCTTTTATACTACTCATGACGTCACAGCTGGAGTGCCACAGCCAATCAGATAGAGCTACAAAGCCAGGAAAGCGATCACGTGACACGCTATCGTACCCATGCACTAAGTATATGCATGCGCTAAGCCTATGGGGAGGAATATTTTGAAAGGAATTTGCTGGTTCAATTAAAGATAACTCGGCCATTTCTGGACCGATTTTAAAATAGTAAAAAGATTTGGAATCCTCAAGGACGACGAAGAGAGTATAAATTAAAAGAAATACATGTACCAACTAGGTACAAGATATGATGCTTTTTCTCTCCAACGCTAACACACGTTGGCAAGCAAACTCTGTTACGAACCTCGTTATATGGCATTATACACGCGTACTGTCCTACCCATGGGAGCGTGCTTGGAACGCACCCGGTCCGGCCGTTCCATACCCAGCCGAGCTGGGACGGTTCGTACATGACTGCCTGATCCGTGCTAGGCCACCGCCTCCTAGTTTGGCACCTATGCCAAATGATACAACAACGCAGATCGAATGTCACAGGGCACACGCTAGGTAAGAATTATAGACTTCTCAAGTAGGCGCGTAGCCGAGAGGAGTAGTGACGCGAGAAACATGTAGTTTATTAGAGAAGGTGCATAGACGTGCGAAAGAGTTTTGGAGGGAGGCATACCTTTATTTTGATTTTCGTCCTGGTATTTATTTTTCCAGGCCTTTTCCTTTTTTGTTTTGATGCTGCAGTGCGTACTCTTTTTTATTTGTTTTATTACCTGATTTGGCTAAAACAAGAGGTCGCCTGAGCTCCGCTGAGAACGCCTAATCTCCAACATATACTAATTAAGATATATTAAAATATAAAGTGTGTGTGTGTGTGTGTGTGTGTGTGTGTGTGTGTGTGTGTGTGTGTGTGTGTGTGTGTGTGTGTGTGTGTGTGTGTGTGTGTGTGTGTCTGTGTGTCTGTGTGCGTGCGTGCGTGCGTGCGTGCGTGCGTGCGTGCGTGCGTGCGTGCGTGCGTGCGTGCGTGCGTGCGTGTGTGTGTATATATATATATTTATGTATATATATATATTTGTATATATATATATATATATATATATATATATATATATATATATATATATATATATATATATATATATATATATATATATATATATATATATATATATATATATATATATATATATATATATATATATATATATATATATATATATATATATATATATATATATATATATATATATATATATATATATATATATATATATATATATATATATATATATATATATATATATATATATATATAGATATATATAGATATATATATATATATATATATATATATATATATATATATATATATATATATATATATATAGATATATATATTTATACTAAACATATCACATACAGACGGTGAAAACAGTAAATTACATATACATGCCGATATATGAGGGCATGTATACATTGCGGCCCGTTATTGCGAATCCGCACGGATGGCTCTCGCCATCCACATATCCGTCTAGTTTTCTGAAACGAGAATAAAAATAAGAAAAATATCAAATAATAATAAGTGATAAAGTCGATCAGGCAGCCCCAACAATAGCTAGGACAGCATGATTTGGATAAAAGACAATATTGATTGCGGTATGCTGTGTACCTACACCGCATAAGGTGTGTTTACAGCATAGGGATCCGCAACAATCATTTTGATGAGACACAGCTATCCGATAATTAGCATAGCTGTGTAGGATGACCTTAGTCATCATAGGGACGGGTTTTCAATTTTAAAAACACATTAATAATAAGAAGAAAAGTATTTAAAAAATAAGCAAAAATTCACATTTCCGCACACTTAATCAAACATTCTGCTGCATCCCTGACAATAATGACCACAGGTGTTTGCAGAAAAGTCCCCCCAGCGAGTCTGGGTACCGCGATCCGTGTATGCTGGCCGTGGTGCATGGTTACGAACTGTGGAAATGTTGCTGGTAGTGTTCTCCAAACTTGTGTCCGATGATGTTGTGGATCAATTTGTGAATGTTCGATTTAGCATATGTGGTGTCGACGCGGCTAATGGTGGCGACTGTGGTAATGCTGAGTGTCCAGATTGTCTCAGTTGCGGTGGATGCTGTCATCATGGTGGTGGTCGCGGTGGTGGTGTGTGTGTGCGCAGAGTGGCTGGTACTGAAAGCGGTGATCGTGCGCGATGATGTTGCTGCTGCTGTGGTGAGTTTCCTGATCTTGGCGGTTGTATGAGTCTACTTGCGGAGGTATGTGGTACTGCTCGAATGTCCGGTTGGTACACGATGCAGCCTTTCCCCAAGTACACTTTGTCCGGTGTGGCGGCGTTGCGGGTTGCAGGATTAACTGATGTGGTGTGGTGAGTCCTGGATGCGGTGCTGGTGACGTTGGTTGCGGTGGTGCTGGTGCTGTGCGATGGTGTGGTCGTGGTGCAGATCTCCATGGCTGCTTCCTCGTCAATCATCAAGTGCGGTGGTGATGCGGAACTATTTGATATGTCGGGCAATGTTATTGATAACCTAGGTAATGTTATTGGTGTGGTTAAAACGTCTGATGCGGATGTGACTGTTGCGGATCTGCTGGTGTCGAAACTGAGGGTGCTGCTGGTGCTGAAGTTACTGGTACTGTCGGTGCGGTGGTTCCTGTAGTGGTGGTTACTCCTGAAATAGTTGCTGGTGCAGATGCGGAAGCTGGTTTGGAATGTGTTGAGTCAGGTTGCCGTCTCATTGTTCTTTTGGTTTTGGCCAGTTGGAATAACTTGCACAGGCTGTCGTGCTTCCAATCGTGGACTGACGATATCAATTGTCTCGTCCTGCTCTCCGGGGTTAAGCGTAGCTATCAACATGCAATGTTTGGAGGATGCGGCATGCATGACTCCATAACGAGTGGCTAAATACAGGTATTTACAGTCTGAACAATATGCCCGTTGAAGCAAATGATCTCGGTTCGCAAGTAATTTCAAGTTCGAGTTTCTGGAAAATTTGCGTTTACATGGCTGTCCATTGCACAGAAGTGAGATACACTGATATCCCTTAACAGTGCCCATCGGAGTTTCTTCTACTGAGGTACCGGTTAAAGCAAGCTCTTCTGCAAGCGACATTTCAATTCCACATAATGCTATTAGCAGGACCGCAAATACCTAACCTAACTTTCTTTCCTAACTTTTCTTCATAACAAAACTTTCCTAATGGTCAAAAATTTAATAAGAATAAATATAATAATAATACTGCAGAATTTAGTTTGCGACCCGAAAGTGGCTTAATGCCCGATGATAAGCTTCTGTGTGAGTCGGTCATCTCCATAGATGGATTTTGTGCATTTTATTTTCCTGGAGTCTGATTATATATTCCCTTCGTAGGAAGAAGGTAAATAAAAATATAAAAAGGAAGGAGGTCCACCTTCATCTCCATTCCATGGAAAATCATGTCTCTGATCAACGTTAATATCTGGAACTACTTATTCCTGTCGACGTTCACCTTTTAATTAGAGTGAAGTGGTTTCCAAGTTAGATACTTATTAACTTGCCAGTTCAAATTTCAGGCTAGAATGCCCAATGGGGTGGGAGAGCGTGATTACATCAGTGGCATATGACCCCGGCTCATCACCTCACGCCTCTCCATTGCGTGAGTGGTAGCCACGTGGGAGGGCGGTTCTCGCATTTATAGTCTTTGATCTAATTTACTGGAAAGCAGTCGTGTCGATCACATGGTTTCTTGTTTTGAAAGCACGTGGTTGACCGGAAACTTAGGAGTGTCTGTTTACGCGTTGCTATTCAATGTTGCTGACTAATGAGAAAATGGATGCGGAAAGTAAAAGTATAGCTTTCTAAATACCTGTTCCTCAGAACAGCGTCCCTAGGCCTATATGTGCGTGGCCTTTATCGTGTGCTCTCGCTGTGTCTTGTGTAATATTCCTGCTCCTGTTGATTGTTGAGCAGAATCTGTAGGTAAGAGAATTTTTTATAAACTCTGTGTATTAAACTGTCTAAGATTTGATGCTGCCTTGCCAGCCTGCGTGATAATGATTTGTAAGCATGGTAGAACATCTTAGTTCTCAATCAAAATTATAACAGTTTAGCTGACTGTAATCTATTGGTTGGTTTAAACATATCCGTGTCTTGCGGGTGTCAAGTCTACTGACCCCGCCAAGCAGGATTCGATTTACCAGGTGGGCAGACTGCCAAGCATCCTCCTCTGTGGGCAGAACTAGTCTCACCGCGCATATACACAAACTTAATTATTACAATACAGCTCGGAAAATGTGTGCCTCAGTTGTACAATTATAGTAACGTCGTATGGAGAGTGTGAAACAGTCATCCTGAGTGTCTGTGTTTCTGTCGTCGTGATGAAGGTTGTAGATACGTGTGGACGGTTCTCTGCGGATGAGTCTTGCCCTGTAGTGTGTTGTCAAAGTTTTATTGCAGTATGGGGAGGGGTACTGCGGTGATTGTGGTGACGGCTTTATCGGACATCGAATGTATTCTCTCTGTAATGGCTGAGCCTCAGAAAGGTGGGACAGAGGTACTTAGAGTGAGGGTGACCAAGACGTGGGGGTGGGGGGAGGGAGCTGTCGTAACTTGAATCAGACCATTGTCGAATTTCATGTTCTGTGCCTATCTCGTACTAGCTATCGATGACAGACTGCGGGGTCATCCGGCCCTCTCAATAAAGAAATCTGTTATTACATGTAGATGATCTTGTTCCATTTACTGTTATTACTGATGTAAATTCTTAGGAGTGTGGGATGGTGATGGTTATGATATTGTTCTCCTACCGCATATGTAGTTTCTGCATGCTTTGCGGAAAGAGTGCGCGTATGGCAGAAAATGCTGGTTACATTATTGAAAACCATGAATATGGACGGATAGGCCAAGTACTAGAGGGAAGAGACCCAATTATGCTCCATTTAATAAACCTAAGGAGGACAAGCCAGCACTAGAGCACTAGAAGCGGTATCAACAAGGCACCTGACTAGTTTCTCTGTGGTGGCATTGGACTTGACCAAAAAGATGCTTGAGTCTGCACACAATGAAGCAGTTACTCTCAAGGAAAAACACAGCAGTACCACAAGGCAGCCTTCTATAGACAAAGGACATCAAGGGCGACATAACACCTAGTAATCCCTGATAAAAAAAGGGGGCTAACCAAACTATGTCAAGAAGTATGCAGCACTACTCCTCAATCTCCTCTGGTATGCTGCAATCACCAACCAAAGATCGGTGGTTTTAGAATAGCCTCTTTCAACATTCATTGCTTTAACTCTAACAAATTAACCCTGTGTGATCTGTTGCGACACTATGATGTAGTAGTAACTCAGGAACACTGGCTTCATCAATTTGAACTGAGTCAGATCATTTCATTCCTAGCTGATAACAACATATATGCGACGTGGAGGACCTTCGACGAAGAGAACCCAATTTCATTCACGGGCAGAACTAAAGGCAAATAGGGATTCGGTACCCTCTAACATAAGTACAAGGATCACATTGTAAAGCCAATTGAAGAATGTGATGACAGACTGGCAATGATCAAGATCAACACTACTGAAACTGCAATCCTACTAACTTGTGTACATATGCCAAGTGGCAGCAATAATGAGAGAGCGTACCAATTCAGAGACAAGACTTTGGAAATCGCAGAGCTGTTTAATAAATATGCGCACACCGATCATATACTGGCTGGCGACTTAAATTGTTCCCTACATAGATTGCTGTATATCCTATGCCAAGAAGTTAAAGACTTCTACCAGAAAGAAGACATCAACCTCCCAAATCTTGATTACCCAGAGACTTTTACCCTCATCTCCTTTGATGGAAAGAGGCGCAGCATAATTTATTACTTTCTGGAAAAAAGGCAAATAACTGTGTGATGACATGGGTTAGAGTACTAGACATCTTCAGTAACTGCTCAGACCATAGGCTTATGTCATGTGACATTTCCTGTACTCTAGCACCAACACAGAACTGCGAACCAATCGTAGCTCAAGAAGGTAGACTGAAATGGGACAAGGCAGACCTAAGCAAATTTGAAGAGAACGTCCGACTTAAGATAACTATAGTGGATCAACATGACCAGAATCCAGGCAGCAGACTCGAAGTCGAATTATTTACACTCGATCCCATAAACTGTCTTCGAAATGCAGAAGCAAATGCGGTGTCTAGATCAAAGCCACGCAAAAGTCATATGCCTCCAATGTCTCCAGAGTGGACTGAGCTACACCATCAAGTCAAGAGTAAATCCCACCAGTGGAAAATGGAAGGCCAACCAATATAATGTCTCAGGGTCCATCAACTGAAATCGCTGAAGCACCAGCTCCACTCATGCCAGTGCCACCATGAAGCCACAAAGCATAATGACATGATTGCATCAATCCAGAATGCGGCCACAAATGATCGGATGGTGTTCAGCAAATTGGTGAGGCGCCAACGCAGCAGCCATGCAAACAACACCACTGTATTAGAATATATGGGCAATAGCTACCATGCCACAGAAGAACAGTTATTGGGCTGGCAGAGTAATTTTCAAGACTTACTCACAGTCAATCGTGGACGATTTGGTGGAAATCAAAGCCCTGCTGTCTATGAACACCGACCAGTTTGAAGCATGGCGACCCAACGAACTCGCTGCCAGCTTCAAGAAACTAAATTGTGGTAAATCACAGGACAAATTCGGTCTGACATCAGAGCATCTGCAGTACGCGGGTCCCAACATAATCCCAAGGCTAACCAATTTCCTAAATACCATAATTCAAACATCATTCATCCCATCTTTCTTCAAAGAAAGTATCTTACACCCCATTCTGAACAAAGAGAAGAATAAACAAGATATAACAAATTACAGAGGCATTACAATCATCAGCGTCATTAGCAAGCTGCTGGAGATCTGCTTCATGTTACGGACAAGACACATAATTCAGTCAAATCAGCACAAACTGCAAAGAGGTTTTACAGAAAAGGTTGGCCCAATATTCACCGCCCTTCTGCTTCTTGAAGCAATCCACGAATATGCAGACAACAAAGAGAACCTCACTGTCATCTTCTTCGATGCCGAAGAGGCCTTCTATCGAATCTGGCATGCAGCCCTGTTCAGGAAATTGAAACTGATGAACTTTCCAGATGAAATGCTACGCCTCATAGTCGACTGGTACACTGGTTTCCCCACCCAAGTCTGATGGCAAGGTCTTTTGTCACCCGGGATCATACTCCATCAAGGGAACACGATTCTACCCCACTACTATAAGGCTTACATTAAGGACACCCTATACACCATAAGACACAAACACATAGGAGCAACTATAGGCACAGAATGTGTGGCAGCTATAGCTTGTACAGACGATATCACCATAGCTTCACATAGCTCAGCCTTTGAAGATCAGGTGGTCACTATGGTAGTAGGCCAGCAGCTGAACCGATATCGCATCAGAATCAATGTAGGGAAGATGCAAGCTATTCCCTTCAACAGCTCCAGTAGCAAATAGAGGCGCCCCACTTCTCCAGGTTAATGGTGAGGCCATCCAGTTCGTTCACACAGTAACCCACCTAGGCATCTTGCAAGGATCTGATGGGGACAGCAATATTAATATGAGACGCACTGATAAAAGACTGGAATATGCCACAAAAACCATGTATGCCTTATTGGGAGTGGGACTACATAGCCGCATTGGATTAAACCCTGTAGTATGCTGTAAAATATGGACTGTATATATTCTCCCTATCTTACTGTATGGATGTGAGATCTGGATATTAAACAAGAAACAGCAGGACCGCTATGAGGCTTTCCAGTGAGAGAAGCTATGCCAAATCCAAAACCTCCCTGAATGGACAGCAAAGATAGCAATTCTCGGCTTTGTGAGTATTATCCCTGTTAATGCAGAAATTGACATCAGAGCAATATGTCTATTTAGAAACCTCATCCAAGATAAGAACTCAGCAGAATTCAGGGTCGCCAGATGGCAGCTAGCAACCAAACACCACACCTCCTCCAGCTGGTTCATTCATATTGATAAGAGGCCACACGAATATGGACTCCCTAGTGCACATACACTGCTAGTTATCATACCAGAGATGGGTAGGTGAAACAAAGATGTCTGAAAAGCTGCCATCAGTCATTGGCAGGAAAAAATGTCAGCCATCTCTCCTCCACACGATACATGTCAGCGTACTCCCGCCTCTTCAACAAAGTGGCGTCAGTAAGGACTACATCCATAGTGACGAGAATGCAAACACTGAAAGCAAGGGTGAAAACTATGGCTCTATGTGGGGTTCTCAGACTACAGTCCACAAAGGCACTCTTTGATAAATCAAAGGCAATCTCTCCAGTCTGTAAATTATGCTGCAAAGAACCAGCGACTAGACTACACTTCATCCTACACTGTGGGACCTTAGAGGGAACCAGACTGCCATATGTTAACCACCTACTTGAAAACCTGAAGAACGAACTAAAAGACATCCACTATAATTATGAAGTCATGCTCCAGCTCATTATCGACTGCAGACACACCACCCTCCCAGACACGCTGTTAAACATGCTGAGCTCTCAGAACATACAACTGCATTTAGAGTTAATCTCCCAAGATGTGATCTACTTCCTATAGAGTGATAGGCTGAAGCTACTGAACCTGGATACAGCTCCAAATGCGAAACTAACACAGCGAACGATAGGACAATGCGCTAAACTGCTCCGTAAATAACTTTAATTAAAGAGATCGCAACATTTATAGTCACAGTATAGTTCTCATTCAATAAATTTTTGCTCAACTACCTGGAGTTTTACCAGGGAGCCTCTGACAAAGAGGGAACTTCCAACACAAGGACAAGGTTCGGCCCTTGTATGTAGTGATGTCTGATGTAGGGGAATCCGGAGTTGTATGTGATGTTGGTCATGCGGTGTGGTGGGCGATATCCAGTTTTCCGCTCAGAATATGCCGAGTCTGTTGATTGCAGATGTTTCGTGTGCGGAGAGCAAATAGCTAACCATATTTATGCAATGGGAACTGTTGAGCCGAGAGTCTACTGATGAGGGTGCTTCCTCGCCCACCATCAGCCACCGGGGTGACCGAGGTGCAGGATGCCCCTCCTCATGCAAGAACAGTCTCTCTCATGTGTGAAGATGGACAGTTAACAGGCGACGAGTGGAGTATTAGAGGGATGGGACATGTGATGTCCGATCTCGGTGCGGAAATTAGGGACACAAGTTCGAGTTGGGGTGGTGTCACGGGTGTGTCTTGGACAGGGGGTGGGTGGGATTGGGGTGGGTGGGGTATGGGGAGCGGGGGGCGGTGGGTGGGGCTGGGAGGCTGCGGTTTTATGGCTTGGAATGGGGTGTGCTCAGAGCTGTACAGCTTTCCTGTTCTCTGTAACAGGCCAAGGCCTCATCAAGCCTCTTCACTTCCATGCTATTTATTACATGTTCCACCCCGCAAGAGGTATGGCTTGGGCCAGCCTCAGCCTCCGCTTGTGGTAGCTCTATAATTGGGGTAATAGCATGAAGTGGGTGGGAATGGGAAGAGGCCGGCGGAACAACTTTTCCATCCTTCCCCTTAGACATCACAAACGAGAGTCTTCAGATACAACTTCCCAGACCTGGTAGACCCACTCTCAGGAGGGAGATGGCGAGTATGTGGCTCATCATCGTCCTCAGCTTAGCCGTATGTTCACCCAACTCCTGGCTTGCTAGCTAAGGGGCTGAACTGGCACCGCGGTGCTCTGTGCTAAGATCGGGAACACTTGTTTCCATAGATACATCGGTCTGGGTACCAGTGTTATGCATATCGCCCGGTCTGAGCTCTGGCACTGAGTCGTCGCTAACACAAGGTTTAAGATGATCGAAGTGGATGACTGAGGTCAAGCCATCTGAGGCACAGATTTGGTATGTCACGTGCGACTTCTTACCTACTGCCACATAGGGGCCTTTCCACTGGTAACTCAGTTTACTTAGCACGTTTGCAGAACGTCTCATATCGTGAATCCAAACCATTTCCCCCACCTCATATGGGCCTTCATGTACACACCGGTTATGCCAGGTTTTCTGACGCCAGTGTGCAGTTGAGAGTGTTCCTCTCACTAGCTCATGGGCCTGTTCTATCCTTTGCCACATGAGCTCTACGTAGAGAGAGGTTGAATCTTTCTCTCCTGGAATTCTGGGGATGGCCAGATCCAAGGGTAAGGCTAATTCACGACCTAACATTAACTGAGCAGGGGTATAACCCGTGCTGGAATGTATAGAAGTGGGGTATGCCATGAGCACGTATGGGAGCCGCAAATCCCAATTATGACAATCAAAGTATGTTTCCTTAGTCAACATCACCTCAAGAGTTCTGTTGAACCTCTATACCACCCCGTCTCCACGTGGATGATATGATGTTGTTCTTGTTTTGACTATATGAAACATTTTGCAGAGCTCAGAGATCAGCAGGATCTCAAAATTACTACCTTGGTCGGAATGTAACTCATCAGGCATTCCAAAGTGGCAGAACACATTGCTGGACAGAACCTCTGCCACTGTGGATGCCTCTTGGTCCAGTAAAGTGAATGCTTCTACCCACTTCGTAAAGTAGTCTTGTAATACGATGGTGTACTTGTTTCCTGCATCCGTCGTAGGCAAGGGTCCGAGCACATCAATAGACACTCGCTCCCATGGCGCACCCACAATTTTAATTTGTAATGGGGTGGTGTGGTGCTGACCAACACATCAGCGCATTTTGGCGATCCAAGCCATGACACTATCGCATATGCCAGTCCAGTGGAATCTCTGTTTGATCCGCTCTGATGTTCTCTCCATGGCTAAATGGCCAACGTTGTCATCCAACTGTTGAAGCATGATGACTTTGTAACACTCAGGAATTATTATCCGGTTATTCATGTAGAGAATGTCATTGTACATACGACACTGACTGAACCTCTGATAATAATACTTAGCCATTGCGGATAAAGAGCTAACAGATTCCTTTGGAGGAAGTATACTCCCCTGGATCCACACATATATTCCTCTTGTCTGCACGTCTATTGTTTGTTCATGAGCAGGCTTCTCCACATTTCAGTCTGTGCACTGCAGTTTTGGGAATATGTGATCTGGCTGTGCTGTATGTATCATAGTGGTGGCCACTTCTTGTTCATAATCGAGCCCGATTCTGCTCAAGGCATCAGCATTTCCATGCAGCTTGCCAGGTCTATGAACAACATTGAAGTTTAAGACCTGCAGAGACTCCTGCCACCATGCTACCTGGCTCTCCCAATTTTTTTAGGTTTCTGAGCCAGTGTAGTGAGGCGTGATTTGTACGTAGGGTAAACAGGAGTATGTACAGAAATTGTACAAAGTACACCGCAGCTAATAACGCTCGCTTGGTGGTTGCGTAATGTTTCTCCATTTTCAGAGTACGTGAACCATAACCTGCTCAGTTCCATCTTCTGTGACCTGTGATAGAATAACACCTATTGCATAAGCAGATGCATCAGTGTCTAAGATGAAATCGAGGTGAGGGTTAGGATGAGCAAGAATAGGTGCAGTTGTTAATTGGTCATTCAGTGCCCTGAAGGAAACCTCACACTCACTCGTCCACTCGAATGGTCGATCCTTATCAGTGATCTGGAGCAAGGGGGGGGGGGGGGGGGAGAGACGCAATCTCACTGAAGTTACAGATAGTAGTAGGGTCGGTATTAAAATGATACCACCTCCCTCAACTGGCCGCTGTTTGGCGATCCGTGGCCCCCATCGCCCTCTCAATCCCTGGGGCATAGGTTGTTGAGACGGGGGCCACCACGGATCGCCAAATGGCTGCCAGGTAGGTAATATCATTCCATCACTACTACTACCAGCGTCTGAATGCCCATTTAGAGACAAGCCTCCACAGTGATATACACCACTGTTCGCCATCAAGCACACTAGAAGGGCCGGCCTCTCTCTCTCCCTCTCTATTCTGTGTAGGCTCAGACAAACACGTAGTCTCTGCCTTCCGTCTACCTTGACAACGCTCACCTGGGAGGAGGCTAAAGTGATTAGCATTTGAACCACGGCAGACTCTGGCATGTTCACATGTTACGCAGAGAATCTGGTGCTGAGCAGGGGTCTCCAGCAGACAACCACGGCCTACCCTCTCCCTAGAAGTGGCAGACAGACTTGATCTCTTCACGTGGGTGAAAGCGGTCGTAAATGTTTCTCCGCAAGGGGTCGACCCAAGGATTATACTGGGGGTCATCCCGGAAGTGGGCCCACTTGCCATCCAATATCATGGCAGTCTCAGCGCCCTGTGCCACTTCTGTAGACGCCAGCACAAGCAGTATGATGAGAATCGTGGCTATATATGAAGAGTTAAACTGAACAGAGTGAACCCCTCGAGAAATATCTGTGCCAGATCGAGCCCTGTTCCATCCGGATTGATAGTGATCTTCATCCCCTCAGGGGCAGGGGCTAGCTGCTTCACTCTGCCGCTGGATAAGAAACGTAGCTCTAGGACTATATGAGTCATTTGCAGGCTACTGGGTCCGACTCGCTGAAGCAGTTTTACAGCACCCTTGACTTTGGAGACATGTGACACACCATCTACCCATAGGATGCGCTCCTGGAGGTTAACAGCTTCTTCTGGTCCATCGAATGGACGACGCAGCAGGAGCTTTCCACCTGTAGCCCCGATCCAGTGACCCACCCTCATCAGGGAGACACCTTCACCTATGTAGGTAAGGAAGGATGATCCCCGATTGTAGAGCTTTCGAACTGTCCCATCCTTTTTCACAACAGTGGAGAGGGGAGTAACCTCTATGTCAATGAGTGCAGGAGGCCTATATAGGGGCAGCCATGTTTACCAGTCACCCCCATGTCCAGCGCGGTACCACACCTCCTTCTTCTCAAATATGAACTGCACGTTTTTTGCCATGGTCAATAGCAGACCATCATGGCCCATCGGCGGGGCACCACTCGAATAAGGTTTGACCAGATGAAAGCTGAGGTCGTTATTTAGGGTGTTGATGTCTGCCACCTCTGTATCCGAGAGCTCAATCAACGGCTCGAGGATGTACTTCCTCTTCGGGAAATCATACAGAAACACGATCTTGTCGCCATCTATGTTGCGACCCAAGCGCTCCTTCAACACATCCTTGAGGTCTGTGAGCAGCTCCATCCCATCACCACCAATTGGGTGGAGGGATGAATGCCTTTGAGTTTGCTTCATACTGTAGGGCGAATGACTTGCCATCGCTCTCTTCTAGCTTGGCAGCATCAACTGTGTACACATCTACCAGATCAGCAAGACCAGTCGAGTGAGCAAATATGGGTTCCATAGCAAGCTATAGGAGGGGTTTTAAACAGGAGATATAACCATGCTGATTGTCCGACTGCTGCTCTCCAGTGGTGAGAACGTAATCTCTCCCTCTCTAGAGGGGAGATGGGTGGTACAGTACCGTGTAGAATGGGTCCTCTTCGAGGTACCCCAGCGGGGCACAACACACATACACGCCGATGTGCTCACTGGTAGAAGTCGGTCAGGACGTGATAGAGTATCTCCCAGGTGCGAACAGCAACCTATGGAAAGCTATCAGTACTAGCCTGTTCACACCTGTAAATCACCTGTTTGACAGCCCCTCCATTAACATATATGCCAGCACAGATGGGATATCGGACGCCCATTTAGAGTTTACTCTCTTATTACTCATTGACCTGACATGATATCACACCAGGAATATCTGACCTTTGCCGAGATGATGACGAGCCAGCTACAGGTTTGCCCCTTCATGACCCCTGCACAGATAAAGGCCCAGATGCTCGCACTGCAACAAGAAGGAGAGCGACTACAGCAGGAGAGCTGGTATCAACAGAACGCGAGCATTGCAAGGAGGCGAAGGAACAGTGAAGGTTCCAGATACTGGCATGCCCTCCTGGAGGAGAGTAAGTAGGATGCATTAGTCTTTACAGACGCCGATGAGCCAGATGTCTACGACGATGTCACAGACGAGGATGAGCCAGATGCCATACAGTGGGAAGAGGAGATGGCGCAGAAGTGTAAGACCAAGAAAGCCATCCAGCGGCGGATCTACTATCTTGGGCATAAGGTGAAGTTCCAGATGTCATGTCTCAGAAAGCTACTGGCACCCGACATAGTGCTGGATGACCCCTGTCTAAGAGACGTCTGTCTCGACACCAGCAAGCTGGCATGGTTCGCCGGGCTCTCCAAAATGAACCCTTCTATGGCTCATGAGCAGATTCTGCAGGTGATGCAGGTTTAATCTCCAGTTATACTATGGCAAAATCAGAGTGGCGGAAGCAACCAGAACTATACCCCTCCCTGATGGCTGACAAGGGTGGTACCATCCACAGCTGGCGACTCCAGCAGATAGATACCATCAGACAGAATCTCGTCCATGAGGCAGAAAAGTACAGAAGAACATGCAGGCGATATAAGACAGCCTACAACGTCCTCGCGCATACAACTACTGCTGCGGGTGTGATTGGAGCCAGTGCTGGGGTGGCAGCTGTGTCCACTCTCACTACAGAGGTGGGGGCCATCGTCGCCATCATACTGGTTGGGGTGACACTAGCGGCCACTGTCTTGGCCACAGGCTTGGGATGGGGCAGCGGCAGATCACAAGGAGGCTGGAGAAGCATGCTAAGTACGTGGCACTAGCACAGAGTATGCTACAGACTATCGACGAGTCTGTTAGCAAAGCTCGCGAGGATGGCCAGGTCACCGATGAAGAGTACCACCATATATTGAAGGTCCAAGCCCTGTACCGCACGGAGAAACCTAAAGTGCGACAGCAATACCTCAAAGGCTCCAGCGGGTGGGTTGAGATGGAGGAGTTATAAAACTAGATGTTACGGCGAAGTCGCCTCGCTGGTCTCTGGAGTCGAGACGACTACAAATAGTGTGCTGTCTGTATGGTAGCTTTAAGAACACCAGTATAGATGGCCTTTCCACTGAACCTCATGATAGTCATCCGGAGCCAACCCCCCTCCTGGGTATACCGTTGACTGGCCTGAGAGGTCTACTGGATGATATACCAGAGCTAACACCATTCTCCATCACAATGGATGGACGGTGCCGAACCAGCTTCTCCATCAACCCACGACTGCTGACCTACCGCCCATCACCATCAAGGATGCGAAGCAAGTTCATACTTGGATGGCTGCTCCAAGCCTCTCATACTGGAATCATCAGCTGAACTTTGCCGTGTTGTGTGTCACGGCAGGGTGTGGAGTAAGTTCCACCCTGCTTCACTCCTATTCTGGTACTCCTGAAGCTGTGCTCTTCGCCAGCTGTCTCAGATTCCACGTGTACTTCACAGTGTGACGAATCCTCCATGAGCTGGGTACAAGCCTCCATGATACAAACGCCTTTGACCCACAGCTCCACAGTCATAACGTCTCAGCAGCCAGCAGAGAGAGTTCAGTGCTCACCAAGACTATCAGTGGCATGGTGGTGACAACAGCAGTCTAAGGGTTATGTACGGTGACCCGAGACGTGACTACTCAGGATTCCCCTATCGAACACCCCGATGAGTAGGCCGTCGGAAGACAGCAACATTCTCGTTCGATCCAGACTCCGACCCTGGAGCACTGGTGCAAAATATGCACATCACTGGCTTGCAGCAGGACTATCCAGATGTTTGGAAGTACTTTGTCCCACACACCACCTCAGGCCTCACACCAGCAGGGATCATTTGGATCAACCAGTCCATGAAAGCCCTGTGCTACTGCCTCCTTATGGCACAGACCCAGCTGCGGCACTTCATAGATGGTGTCAGCGGAGCAGAGGTCCAGGCCATGTTCATCAGTCTCGTTGAGGATATGACCATCGTGGCAGACCCCAGTAGTCTTATTGCTAAGTTCCAGCAGGGTTTGCAGAAGGCCCATCACAAACTTGACTTTGTTAATTTGCCACACCTATGGTTGATTCCGTGCAACATGATCGTGAACATCGAGGACCTCCAAGTCAGGGGCCATAACAACATGATAGTAAAGGGGACTTCCCCTGGAGTCCACTTCCGCTTCAGCACTGCCATCAACGCACCTACGTGTAGTATGGGCCATACAGTCGTTCTGATCCTGACACTGCAGCCAGTCGGCATGGCAGCTCCAGGTTCCCCAGCACTGCAGCCAGTCGACATGACACTGCTTCCTGTGGTAGCTCTACGAGTGTTGTCAGGCCTAGCTATCGTGGCGCTCGGGATCAGCCTACTCCACCGCTAGCAAATCAGCCATAAGAGTATCCTGACTCTCTACAGTAGCAGTGGGGACCACGGTGAGACACTGAACCAGCTTGGCATGCCCTACAGCCCCTATACCCGCTGCCAACATGCTCATCCAATGGTTGGAGGGTTCTGCAGTGCATCCTTTTTCCAGCTTGTAGTATCACAGAGCCTTGTTCAACTCTGAGTCCGGTGAGGCCATGGCGGTCTGCAACTGCTGGAACACATCTGACAGATACTCCTTATCCTTGTAAAAACCTTTAGCTCACAGGAGCTACTCGACGATACTCCCGCCCATCATAAGGTATTCGCGGAAGCAGATCTGTCCCTTGCCAAATCCTAGATAGAGCTTCACAGCTGTCAGCTCCTCTGTCAGCTCAGCACCGGAGAGCTGAGCGAGCTCATCTGGTGTCTTCTTCTTGTAGTCCTTCATCTCCCTCCGGAAGGCATCATAGTACTTCTCGCATAGCATGAGCCTAGACATGTTTAAGATGTCTCAATAGAGAGATGAATATTCCTGAGTACCAACCCGGCCACCTGGCAGATGCAGACTGGGAAGATCTTATTAGCTCTCTCGCCAGGGGACGCAGACGTTTACCCGCATTGTATACTCAGTGCTTAAGCAATGACGTCAACGGTACAGATTGTGAAGCAACTGCGTGAGAGCCAGGCGAGTCTTCAGAAGGTGGAGAACCTGCTGCGAACCAAGACACAGAAGTTACTGACCAAAGCAAAACCTCTGGCAGTCCATGTCGCCAGTAACGTTCTTCCTGCCGCCACTGCGGCTGTCCTCGCTACACTGGTGAGTGGGGTGGCCGGGCACTGTCTCGGAATAACTCACCCCATCCCAAAGATCGCCCTCGGTGGGACTTCCTACACTGTTGCCGCCAAGATCATGGGTGAACATGTTACACTAATGGAGGCCGCGGTTCTAGGGCTAGCAATGAGTGCAATGGTTGAGATCATCATCGCCTACATTTAAAACCTCTGAATAGTGAGAGACAGATCACGAGACCCCTGCAGCATATGAGGCATGGAATGCTGGAGGGCAGTGTGCAGCCCATAGTCGAGCATGCGGACTGAGAATTGCCAATGCCCGGGAATGGTGGACCGCCCACTAGGCATGCCCCTGCAGAGAGGGCCAGTACCCTGAGCACTGCTACCTATTCCATTGGCCGACTGCATTGGCCTCATATGCCCAAGTATTTCACTGGGGGTATGACCAGAAGGTTTAAGCCATCTGTATATAGCACTATGACTCTGTCAAGCACAGACCTAGAAAGCAAAGAGCTAGGCGATCTTGCTCACTTGGGCGAGGCACGCCTCAGTTCAGAGGACACTGTTGCCACTATCTCCTTCCTAGACTTCGATGAGAAGGGAGACCCGTGGGAGATCCATGGTACCATCCCAGCCCGAGATCTCATCGGGAACACTGATACGGTAGGACAATCGGCGATTAACAAGGCCAAGACTGTATACAAGGGGATGGCATCAAGGAGAGGGTGACGATGCAAGGTATGCTCGGAGTCGATGAGGCTGGAGCCATCAAGGTTATGGCTGAGTCCTTTGCACAGGACCTGGTTAAGGATCTCCTGAAACCACGGAGCTCATTCCAACAGGATGGAGAGAATCGTCTCAAGATAGGCACCCTCGGCCTTAGCCATATCACTGTCGACGGCCAAACAGGTGCTACCGCCAGCCTCCAGCTACCAGAGGTGAAGAAGTCAGGGTTCTTTGGTTTGCCATTTATGTCTTGACGTACTCAGTAACGGGTAAAGAGTAATACTGTCATGAACCAAATATATATATATATACAGGTACAGGGAAAGTCGCCAAGAAGGCTAGTCAGACCATGTTCCTGATAACACCTGAGCTACAGTTTCTCGATGTGCTGAACCACCTCGGCCCAGGAGTCTTGTACGAGGTATGGGTCATAGCTTACGGGTGTACACAGGTTTAAGACCACAGGATAGTCATGGCTTCCCATGCATAAATCATACAGATACTGGATGTATTAGACACTGTGGGTGCTGACACAGGCCCTCTACGCTATCTTCTCAGCTGCTGCTGGGATTTAATGCTTGATGCCTCCATCGCATCCTTCGTATCTGCCGGAAATGCAGGATTCCCGCTCTGCAGGCGAAAGAGCTGGTGGTGGAAGTACTGCCGTTTAGTCTCCCAGATATAGATGAGGCTACCGCTGACCAAGTGCTAACCATCCTCCACACGCATGTCTGTACGATTCGATAGTAGGCCGGCCGATGCTGGCCAGGTGGTGCTGATCATTGCCCTGTCAGGACATGGGAAAAACATCTTGCTGCGGGCTCTCCTGGCCAATCATCTACACTCTCAATACATCCTTCTGGTGTCTGACTAAGCCATTGAGGTGGTTGACAGTAATGATCAATGGTACAATGGCCCAATCACCAAGATGCACCCTGCAAGCACTGATGGAGACGCTGCTGGCAGCCCGACTGACAGAACCACTTGCTCTAGTTATCGATGATCCTGCAATTGACGAGAAGACAGTCACCTACCTCAGCAACATCACCAGGCGCCTCCGGCACACAAAGATAACTGTCCTCATCCTCTTTCAGAAGTACACCCATGAGATCTCACCGGACATCCGCCACAATGCCCGGTTGCTATACTTCAGCTCCAAGTGTGGACATGCCCTGCTCGAGACCATATACGACAGCCTAACCCTCAAGGGGACCAAATGGGACTTTATCGCAGGTGTACAGAGGGCAGCTGAGCTGTAGCGCTTAATATTAAGCAACAAGGAGACAGGTGAGCTGTCATACTTCAAGCCATCTCTGGAAAAGGCACAGACCTTCACCTACAAGCTGAATCCAGCCAGGAAACTAGCCTGCTCTATGCATCATCGCTGACAGACTGTCGGTTGCAACTTTTTTCATTCATCAGATGGCTGAGGAACCTCGGCCGTGGTCTCTGCTACTTCGTCAGATGCTTGAGGACCTTCGTCAGAAGCTACTTCATCAGAAGCTTCTTCGGCAGTTTTGGCAGAAGCTACTTCATCAGAAACTACTTCGTCAGAAGCTACTTCTGCAGTTTTGGCAGAAGCCTGTGGCTTCTTCTTCTTCTTCTTAAGAAGCTTCTCCTTAAGATGATACTTTCGCTGAAACTCTTCCCACTCTGGGACCTCCTCTGGGATTTTGTTAATCTGATGCATCTCATGGAAGACCCACTTTTTCCATGTGAGCCGGCGACTAGCATCGTACTTGCTAGTGGGGCGTTTCATGAGGTATTTCACGAAGTCCTTTTCTTTTTCTGGGAAGTCCAGAAATGCTTCCAGATCAGTGTACAATTTCTCGCGCCCTTCTGAGGTGAAGATGTGCTCATCAGCCTCCTTGCGGCCAACAGTGACCCCCTCCTGAGTACCTTCTGCATGACCGGTGGCGTGGATCTCCGCTACAGCGGCACTGACCTCCTCCCTGAGGGCGTTATTTGCTTCAGACTGGATCTATCCAGCATCTCTCGCTCTTCCTGGCTATGGAGGCTAAATATGGCAGCCCACTTCCCGACCATTAGTAAATCTTTGGGGTCGACCCTCGCCCTTTAGAGAGTTAGAATAACAGGACTGTTGGTTTCGAACACAGGTGGTAGGCCGAGTGTCTTACCCTGGGTGCTGTCAAACTTCCGGTAGAGTATACGAGTCAGGAGTTCTTTTGTACTACGAGCTGGTGCCCCTTCCTCTATGGTGGCCAGTATCTCCGCATCAGACGGAGTGGTGATCTTGGCTCACTCGTGAATAATGTTGATGTCACGAAGCAGTCCTCAGACCCTGTCACAGTGGAACAGTGCATGCCATGGCTGTGACTGCCATGCCGACTTGTCCTGCTTCCTATAGACAATCTGCTGGAGAACTTTACCAAACATGACAGCCATTTAAAACCTCTATATCCCCAGACCTTAAACATGCTGCAGTATGTGTAACATCCAGATGGGGCCATTGAACCCGCGACATCGCACCTCACTGATCCTCGGAAGGACTGCCTGATGGTCATTCGACCGAGTATACACGATGAGAACCCGTTGTCCGCTGCTGGGAAGTACATTGACTTTGCAATCTCGGCACAGATCCACGAGATCAAGGGCATGCCAGTCGAGTTCAAGCTTCAGAGCACAATAGAACAGACAGTAGAGCTCCCACAGGCTCTGAACAGGTGGGAGATCATGCAGAGCAACAGCACCGTGGACACCACCTATGTGAACGATGAGTACTGAGTCCTAGTTCTGCTGGCTCATGGCCCAACCTTCTATGCGAAGGGAAAGGGGTACTATGCTGTGGGGTGCAATGAGGGGTTCACGGAATTCGAACTATGGGCAGGTGTCGAGACGCTCATGGCAGTTTCACTCTTAACCCTCCTCGAGAACACACACATGAATCCGGCTGCCATGCAGGATAGGCTGTTCCTCCGGGTGTACACTGAGCTGCTCGCAGATGCGACGATGAATGCTCCAAAACTTCATGCCTGGCATGACGAGAATGACCAGGAGCTGAAGCAAATGGATTCCAAACAGTGGATCGTGCATTTGGAGCTAGAACACCAGCAGGTCCAAGCCACAGCTAACTAACAGGTAGAGCTGACATCGCATCGTGGTGCATCAGACTGTGTTGCTGTTGCGGTCCGTGTTCAGAATGGAGGAGCCATCCAGCAGGGCGAATGACATCGTCGAGGTTGGAGCCTGCTATAGCGATATACGTGGAGTCAGTGTCCATCTGCAGATACTCAAAGCTGTCATGAGCTACGTTCGAGGAAGTCGTAGTAGAACTCCAGCATTCGCAGCTTCGCGAGCTAATAAATGGCTATCCCCACCTGGAAGGGCCTTCGAATAGTGATTCTTGGCCTGCAACTCTGGAGCTCGTATGACTCACCGATCTCCTCGAGATCTTCGAACCATGCACTACGCAGGGCCTTGTCTACCACGTGTTCATCCTTCGTGAAGCCGGTGTTGCTATGACGTTCTAGAGACTCAATGAGCTTCCTGTAGGCACTGTTGCTGAGGAGTTTGCTCTTATCTACATCTCACGAGCGGCGGGCCTCCGTAACATTCTCCACAAACCACTCGAATGGGCGCTTGGCCTCATAGTCTATGGTGCGGTATACAGCAGTGATCTCCAGGCCATGGGTTATATACCACTTGAATGTCGGGGCATAAAGCAGCCACTTCTTGCCAGAGAGGGCCCCGACCAGCTTCTGAGTGGTGGGCCGCTTCCTCCCTGTTCACCCTAGATATGCCAGCATCTCAGAAGAGATTGCCTCTACCGGGATCTCGTGGTAATAGAAGAGAGGAAGCATTTCCTCGAACTTTGCCCAGAGAGCCGTAAGGACGACCTCTATATCCACCTCAGCAAACCCAAACCAGCTGTCTGCTAGGAGAGCCGCCTTAAAGCTAGCTACCCCACTGGCACCGAACCAATGGCGCACTGCCTCCTTACCACATGGCATCTCTTTGGCCATCGTTGACAGGTACAGAGCATTTGCGTTATCGCCAAGTAGACGTTGGCAGACACGCTCACTCTGGCGTATTCGAGTCACACCGGCCTCGTGGTATCTGGTGAACACGATGCTGGGTCCTCCAACAACAGCACCCTTCAGCATCTCGTAGGCTTCCTTGCCAGGTGAATAGAGGCTAACATCTGGCATGTGCTGAGCGGTTCCACATAGGAGGTACTGCAGTGATACACATGGGAGAGACACTGCATCTTTGAGGATGTCTATTTCTGATTCTGTGTAGAACTCCCGCATCCACTCTAGGGCCTCGATGAATGGACTGACGTCCAGGTTGTTGTAGTATTGCAGCCAGTCGGCGAATGTCCACATTCCATGCTCGCTGAATGTCTGGTTGCACTGTTCCCACTCTGATCGCGTCAAGAGGTAGCCCCCCCCCCCCTTGAGCTTAGATGTCCATGCTGAGTAGTCAGGAATCCCTGGATAGTTGAGCTTCTCATGTGTGTCAAACCATTCATATGGGAGCCAGCTCTTCTGCTTTGTACACCCATAAGCTTTGACCCATACCTCGTACGAGACTCCTGGGCTGAGGTAGTTCAGCACATCGAGAAACCGTAGCTCAGGTGCTATGAGGAACATGGTCTGACTAGACTTCTTGGCGACTTTCACTGTACCTGTACTGTCAGTCAGCTCATCGACAAAGTACTTCTTGATGAGGTTCAGGTCATACCACCCAGAGTTGAACCCCAGTACAGGCACTTGGTCACACCACCCATTGATCAGTCACTGCTGTTGCTTTGGGAGCTTGTCCAGGTCTGTCGGTATGTACTTTGCCCTAACCCTTGTCCGGATTAGATATGCTCGCCGTTGGATCATCAGCATGAACTCTCTGATCATTTCTTTGGAGTCAGGATTGCAGAGGTGAGATGGCTCACTCGTGGCACCATCTAAGGAGCAGCCAACTGACACGGAGATAGGTATGTGAGTATTCTCGATTGTGAGAGTCTCCGTAGGATGAGTCTGGATACCATCTAGGAGTGCTTCGAAGTCATAGACTATGAAGTGATGGTATGGGACAGTCCGAACTCGTTTAGGAACGCTTGGGCAGCGTTTTATACAGCACTCCCACTGTACCACAAACGTGCATCCAGAGGCTCTCAGCTTTGCCTCTCTCAGGACTGTCTTGCAGTATCTTTGTTCGGCATCCTCACCTCGCTGGTGTTGTGGACACCCGTGCCAGTGACAGCCATGGAACTGGTAAACGGTGTTGGTGGTCGGATCATAACCATCTACGGGAGCGCCCTCGATCTAACACTCGCCACCATGCCCACACTCTACATAGAGTATGTGTACGCCTCTGTTTCTCAACTCATACTCGATCCAACGAGTAGCCACTGAACTGGATGGTTGGGGCGAATAGAATGCTTTCTCATACGCAGACTGTGGCACCTCAAACTTCTCACCAGGACACACGGTTTTTGTTTTGCCGCCTGTACAGCGATCAGCGTGGCGTTGAAGACTGCATGCCTGTTTAAACCTCTGCTGACAGTGACTAGTGAATGTTAGGCAGCAACAGCATTCAGTAAACTTGTTATAAATATATTTGTTGTCACTTGCACCATAGGAAATACACACAACTGGTATTGAACTACTCTATGCACGTCTACGTGTTCACCTTAGAAGCCAGCAGAAGAATGACTAGCTTTAGGATTACGGGAATCGTTTTATACGAACAATTGCTCACCGGCGAAGACAATAGGGTCTGAAATAATGGTGCCAGCAAATATCTATCTAAAATGGCGGCTACTGTGCTAGTTAGTTATAGCAACAGCATTCAGCAAACTTGCTATAGATATATTTATTTTTATTTCCACCATAGGAAATATAGAACTAGTATTGCACTATGCTATGATTACGCTCATCGTGGAAGCCAGCAAATGAATGACCAGCATTAGCATTACGAGAATGTTTTTTTTCATGAACAACTGCTCACCGATGAAGCCAATAGATTTTAAAATAATGGCACTAGCAAACATCGATCTAAAATGGCATCTACAGTCCAAGTTAGTTAAAGTATCTATAAAGTAACAAATAGTCCTAAATTTAGCTAGGATATATATCTTTTCTGAATAGATGAGAACTTTAAAGCAGCGGTAGTCAATGCAAAACCACAAAGATCCGTCTTTCTTTCCTGCAAGTACTATTGGACCGAAGTTGATCCGGGTTGCAGGAGTGAGCACTGAAGTGCCTCTCCAATCAGTGCCCATTCTAGTTTAGCAGTTGATCAGGCTGCGGTGTTCGACGATCAGTTGCCAGTGTAGTAGAAGGGGGATGGCACGGACATCACTCCTTCCAATGGCCTATTTGATCACATCCAAAACATGTATTGTGTGGGTCGGTGTGCGGTTCATTGCTGCTTTGTGGAGGTCGTGTAGTCTGTTGTGTTTCTACTGCCGTACTGAGTGTGGTGACCAAATTAGTGAGTGCGGAGATCTGCTTAGTAATATGCTTAGTAATCTAATCTGTCGTATGTAGTTGCCTATTGTCATTGTTGTGCTGGTTTCCGCATTCTGGGCCATTGCTATGGCCACCGCGATGCGACTGGCCATGCCCTCTTCCTCTAGGCACATGATTTTGACTGGGGGATTATTCTTGATGCGGTGCGGTGTTCGTGTCGGTTGTTGTTGCTGTATGTGTGGTGTCTGTGGCAATCAGAAGCTTGGCATCATTCAACTCATTGATAGGGTTTAGTTGGCGGCGATTGTTTCTCTCTCTCTCTCTCTCTCTCTCTCTCTCTCTCTCTCTCTCTCTCTCTCTCTCTCTCTCTCGGAAGTTCTCTATCCACACTGCTGTTGTTGTGAGAGTTTGTTGATTTCCGTGCTCCATAAGGAATAGTTTTTACTTAAGGGCCGGCTCTCAGCTTAAAGCATCAATGAATGTGTTGAGGTAAAGATGCATCACTCCCTCTTGTGACGAGACGTCGGATGCGGCTGGGTATTTCTGGGAACCTCAGGTGATTCGGTCAGCCTTATATAGAAAGTTTTTCTTTTTCCCATTCTGATCGTCCCAGGATTAATTCCTCCAGTATAAAGGGAGTACTTTTAATTATAAGAGGAATGGCTCACTTATTTTAGCGCATTTAAAATTTTCCGATCAATATAAAAACAGGGTACTACTTATTCCCGAGGAGCATCACCTTTTAATTAGCGTGATGCGGTTTTACAGATTGGATGCTTATTAACTTTCCTGTTTCGATTTTAGGCTGGAGCGCCCGATGGGGTGTGTGGGAGCCTGGTGACATCAGCGGTAATTACCCTGACTCACCCTCGCACCTCCTCCATCATGCCGTGGTAATCGCGTATTTGGGTGGCTCTTTGGTTTAAAGTATGTGATCCAATTTACTAGAAATAGCAGTAAAAATCACGTGGCCCTTGGAAGCACGTGGTTGATCGGAAACATATGTGCTGTTTATGGCGATGGCGGAAATACTGTTGCTGAGGCGTAGTCTTTGCAGATGCGAGATATGGAAATATATATGTTATATCAACATTCCGTTTAAAATAATGTTCCTATTTGTGCGGGCTCTTAAACATGCTTCTTATAGTTGTCTGTAAAGGTAGTTCTCAGCCCGTGTTGATTGTGGACTAGAACGCAGAAAAGAGAATTTTTGAAATTCTCCTTGTAATTATACTGTTATTTTTTTGATGCCGCTTTACCGGCCCCTGCACTAATGATTTGTAGCACGTTAGAGCAGTTGTGTTCTTAATCAAAAATATATCAGTAAAGCTGTAGGTAATTTGATGTGTGGTTTAAACATATCTATGCAGGCGGTAGATCAAAGTTACTGATCCGGACAAGATAGCTGTGTTTTCCGAGCGGGAGGGCTACCAAGCGTTCTCCTCAATGGGTAGAACTAGCCTAGACCAGACATATTAATACCATTCAATAATGGTTAAATTACAGTACAACTCGGAAGTGGGTGCACACAGTGTTACAATTTACAATGCCGTCGTTTGGAAATTGTGAATACAGTCAACCTGAATGTCTATGTTCCTGACATGTTGGTGATTTGCGTTTGATACGTGCGGCTGGTTATCTGTGGATGATACTTGCGCTGTGGTGAAGGTGACGATCTTATGGCCGCCAGGTGCGGGAGGGGGGGGGGGGGGAGGCGGCGTGATGTCAACTTTATCGAACCTTGATGGTATTTCGCTTTGCAATGGCCGAGCCCGTGGGAGGGACAGAGTTACTTTAGAGCACAGATGACCTGTCGGATGCTGTCGTAACTTTGATCAATCAATTATAGAATTCAACTTTTCGGTAGCAAAATCCTACTCGTGACTGATGACAATGCGGACATCTTGCTTTCTTAATAATATCGACTGTTATTACGTGGAAATGATGTATGTAGTTTTATCTGTTCCCGTGCGACATCGTGGGAGAGGGCAGGGCGTTGGACAAACGTTTCTCCAATGACGCGTCCTGTAGATGGCTATAATGCAATCCTTCTATCCATATGATCAGTTCTCCCGTAACTAGATAAGAAGGGGTGTGCGGGAGATTTGTTGGCTGTTGTTTGTTGATGATAATGTTGTTGTTGGTAGGTTCGGGCTGCTGTATGATGCCAATGTTAAAGTGAAGTGGGCGCATTCCAGTTTTCCACGCTGGTGAACGCCGAGTCTGTTGTTATTGCGGGAGGTGGGGGGGTTGCGGGAGATATTATTTCTCCTGCATCTGGTGCGGGTGGAACTGTTGCGGGAGTTTTTATGTCTCCACCGGGAATTAATTAACACTGATAGGTGCTGCTAAACGATGTTGTTGCCGGTGTTGAATGTCTCTGTTATGCTGAGTATAACTGAGCATGTATGTGATGTATGCGCAATGATGAATTGACGTATCCAGCCTTGAGGACAAGTGCGTTCTGTATGTGTTGACGTTCTGTCTGTGGTGTGATGTCCTGACTGCTCATGGGGGAGTATGGTAGGCCCAATGGATGGGGTGGCCTTTGGACAGGGGGATGTGGTCATCTCTCAATACACGAGGGTTGGTGTCCTGTCGTAGTTTTTAGACACTGGGAAAATTCGAGCCAAGAGTTTGCTGAACAGGCTGCTTCCCTGCCCACCATGTGGGTATTGTTGGTCAGTACGGTGCGGGATGCCACCTCCTCTGTAGCAGCAGTCTCTCTCATATCTGGAGATTGACAGTCAACAGACGACGAGGGGAGTGTGAAATGGACAGGGCAGGTGATGTCCGAACTTGGTGTATAGTGGATGACTGAGGTCAGGCCATATGAAGCACGGATACGGTAGGTCACGTCCGACGTTTTACCTACCACAACATAGGGGCCTTTCCACTGATAACTCAGTTTACTTGGCACGTTTGCAGACCATCGTGAATCGTGTACCCAGACCATCCTTCCTGCTTCATATGGATCTCCATGCACTCTCCGGTCGTGCCATGTCTTTTGCCGCCGGTGTGCAGTGGATAGCGTTTCTCTCACTAACTTATGGGCTTGTTCTATCTGCTGCTGCAAGAGTTCAACATAGAGACATGGTGAATTTTTCTCTCCTGGTAATCGGGGCATTGCCAGATCCAGGGGTAATGCTAATTCACGGCCTAACATTAACCGAGCAGGGGTGTCACCCATGCTGGAATGTACTGAAGTGCGGTATACCATGAGTACATATGGGAGCCATAGATCCCATCTCTACAATCAAGGCGAGTTTCTTTTGTAAGCATCTCGGCAAGAGTTTGATTGAATCTCTCTACCATCCCATCACTTCGGGGTCGTCCTTGTTTTGACGATATGAAACAATTTGCAGAGCTCTGATATGAGCCGGCTCTCAAAATTACTTCCTTGATCAGAGTGCAACTCATAAGGCATACCAAACCGGCAGAACACATTGCTTGCCAAGACCTCCACTATGGTGGATGCCTCTTGGTCCAGCAAAGCACTTCCTGAAATAGTCTTGCAATACGAGGATGTATTTATTTCCATCATCTGTCGTATTCAAGGGTCCGAGCACGTCGATAGCCACTCGCTCCCACGGTGCACCAACAATCTTAATTTGGCAGTGTGCAATGTAGTGCTGGCCAACAGCGCCTCTTTGGCATGGGATACATTTGGCAACCCATGCCTTGACACTATCGCGAATTCCGATCAGTGGAATCTCGATTTGATATGGGTAACTGTCCTTTCCATGGCCAGATGACCGGCGTTATCATTTAGTTGTTTCAAAATAAGCTTACAATTACTTTCCAGGACTACCAGACGGTTATTAATGAAAGAACATTATTTATCAGTTGACATTGTTCGAACCGTTGGTAATAATATTTTGCCATGGTGGATAGTGGTGTTACCGATTCCTTGGGAGGATGTACCCCCTCCTGATTCCACACGTATATATTTGCATGTCTGTTGTTTGGTCGTGTGCAATTTTTTCCAGATTCCACTCTGCGCACATCAATTTGGGGAACTCCGGAGATGGTTGTGTTGACTGTGTCATGGTGGCGGCCTCTTCGTGTTCAGCCTCCGCGCCAACTCTACTGAGGGTGTTGCCATTAACATGCAATTTGCCGGGATGGTGAACAACATTGAAATTATAGGCCTGCAGGGATTCCTGCCATCTCACTACCTGGCCTTCCAGATTTTTTAGGTTCCTGAACCAGCGTAGTGAGGCATGGTCTGTATGGAGTGTGAAGGGGTGCCCATACAGAAAGTGCTTGTAGTACTTGACGAAATGTACCGCCGCTAGTAGTTCTCACTTGGTGGTTGCGTATTTTCTCTCCATTTTGTTCAGAGTACGCAAACCATAACCCAATACCTGCTCTGTTCCATCTTCTGTGACCTGAGATAGAAGCGCGCCGAGAGCGTAAGCTAATGCGTCAGTGTCTAAGATGAAATCGAGGTTTGGATTAGGATGAGCAAGAATCGGGGTGGTCATCAAGAGTTCCTTCAGCACCCTGAAGGAACCTTCACACTCACTCGTACACTCGAATGGTCGATCTTTTTCGGTGATCTTGTAGAGGGGTGAAGCAATCTCATTGAAATGACGAATATAACGGCGATAGTACTGGCATAAGCCAAGAAAACTCTGCATCTGTGTGACTGAAGAGGGCGTGGGCCACTCCGCTACTGCCTTACTCTTTGATGGCTGAGTAGCCACTCCATCACCGGATATGATGTGTCCCAGGAACTCAACGCTCTGTCTAAAGAGATGACATTTCTTGGGTTTGAGTTTTAAATTGGCCGTGTGGAAACGTGAGAGCACAGTGTCCAAATTGTTAAGGGTTTGCTCAGATGTGGGTCCGAAGACTATTATGTCATCAATGTAACAGAGACAGATTTCTCATTGCAGGGTAGTTAATACCTGCTCAATGAGGCATTTGAAAGTTCCAGGAGCATTACACAAGCCGTAGGGCATCTTACGGAACTGGAAAAGACCATCCCTACAAACGAATGCAGTCTTTTCCATGTAAGATTCATCCATGGCCACTTGCCAGTAACTGCTAGCTAAGTCAAGGGTACAAAACCACTTGGCTCTGGACAAAGGATCCAAGGCCTGATCTATCCGAAGTAACGGATAAGCGTCCTTGACGTTAAGATCATTAAGGCAGTGGTAGTCAATACAACACTGCAAGGTTCCATCCTTTTTGCTGGCTAGTGCTATTGGGCCAGCCCATGGAGATGCTGAGGGTTCGATAATACCAGTCAGTCCACAACATATCGTCAACTTGTTGATGCACTTCCGCTTCTTTATGAATGGGAAGACGTCGTACCGGTTGACGTATGGGGCGATTATTGCCTGTGTCGATGGAGTGTCGCACAAGATGAGTTTCTCCGAGATCCATGTCTCCGGAGGAAAAATTATCATGATATTTGTACAGTAGTTTCCGAATTTCGTGTTTCTGTGACTGCGGTAATCCAACTGTGGCACATAGATATAAATCATGTAAATGTTCGGGAAAATCATCAGTTATATGCTGTTGTGTGTTGGTAAGTGTAGGCGATTCCCATGAGATAATGTCCACTAAATGACTGCAGTGTACTCCTGGTTCAAGAGTTATGGGGTCTGCGGTGCCATTGAACACTCTAAAAGGTATATGTTCCTTATTAGTAGTGTCCACGATCATGCGGGGACTTGCGCATTGTGAGCCGATCATATAATCAGGGTCGGGTTCCAGCATGGCGATGTGTGTGTTGCTTCCTAACTGTAGTGCGGTAGCCCACACGATTTGCTCTTGTCCTGGCTCAACTGTGGCGGTACTTGATAATATCACCGCACACGTGTCATATCCTCTGTAACCACATAACACGTCACATTACCTATGGGTAACAAAGACCGGCTCCTAAGGCCGGTGGAATTCAATCGTTCCGGTGGGGCCATGCGACCATCATGGAACACCACAGTCTCATCCCAAGGGTTTGTGTCACCAGTATGCCTGTGCATAGCAATTTCGTGATCTATGGACTTACAAGATTCGATTTGGTGACCTAATTAACATAAGTCTATACAATAGTTTTACCTAAACAGACCGTGAATTATGCTAGATAAATATAATGAGCATACGAAAATACAAGACATAGGGACAGCTTGATGATCTTTTAAACATGGGGCTCCCGGAGTTACCACACAGACTCGTAGGTCCACAGAGGTATCCGCGTAAGGGAGGCTCCCACACACGAGATAACTAATTAACTTAATATAAGTTATTAAACCTCTAAGCTGAAAGGAAAGAAAATTATCTTTTATAGTGTCGAAAAATCATGTGCCTCACGCAGGCACTACTCCTAGTGATAGTTTGGGTGAGGAGTATTATCCTCGCCTGGGCCGTCATCACTGAATCCTTGCGAGAGGCAAGTGCCTCACGCGGGCCTCTGTCACAGGAAAATGCTTAAAGTGGGAGAAGAGTATTGGCCAAAAAGGCTTACTCTAATATTCAACAAAAATGCTGCAAAGAAAAGATCATACCTACTGAAATTATGATGATACGGTTGCATGCTGTTTTACGTGAAGACGAGATGAGCGATTCCTGAAGGATTCCCACGTCACCGTCTTATGTAGTTTTCAATATGCTGATTTAGTAGTTGCCACTCTTATTTATGTGGGCCTTCTTCTACGCCTAACCTCAAATTAATTTTTTTAGAGATAAGAACTATTTTAGGCCACAAATGGCTGGCGTCTACCTAGCCTTTAGATACGGCTGTCATTGAGAACGGATGCCCCAAGACATCAATACTGAAGACAGCATCTTCGCAAAATCTCCGAACCGGGTAAGAATCTGGACATCTTGCTCCGTAACCACATAACATGTCACAGGACATTGGTTACTCTTTACAGAAGCAAGTTTATGGAACTGATCGATCGTTATGGTGGGGGTAAGAGAGACGAATATCCACTGTGAATGTCCTTCCAATGAGGGCGTGGAAGATCTTAATATCATGCCTAGACATTCTTACGGAATTCGGTGGGGATGCGCATATCATCCGTCACCAGGTCCTATGGAGCAATCTTTTTAACCTGACGTTAGGTTTAAACGCAAGTTGCCCAGTCATGCGCTGCGGTGCGGGAGGATTGTTCAGCAGATAAAAGAAAATAATAATTAAGATATGTTTTAGCAGTGCTTCCTACCTTGGCAAGGGTAACTAACTACTAAGTATCCGAAGATACATGGGGAATGTGTGTGATACCGCACCCTGGCCATCACCACTCGGAAACCCCAATAGTTTCCCAGGGTCGGATCAGTCCATGGTGTGGATAGGGACATCCAAACAATTAAGAAGCCATAAGGCTTAGTCGAACATGAAGCGAGGCAATAACTTAGAAATATGAGGCCCATTAGGTATGTTGGCCAATCTTACACAACCTTGCCGGAGTACGAGGCTAAATTATCGCAACTACCGGAAAAGAGGCGTACACTATGTGTCTCCTGCCAAATAGATTTGCTCTAATCGTATTAAACCTATCATATCGAGCAGAATAGAAAGGTTTTTAGTTGGTAGCATGCCTGGCTAAACAGAGTTATAGCACGGACAGCGACCTCAGTGAAAAGTTTTTGGTGGCGGGAGAATGTGCTGCATATACAAATGTTGCTGTAGAGTGTTTCCTATGTGCACTGCAATCCTATATTTTTCTATAACTAAACAAAACATATAAACTAATGACTACTTGCCATATATAAAGCTAACCAAATTAAACAAACAATGTAAAATGATCAGAATAATATATAAAGTACAGGTTGAGGAACCTACTGCGGTGCGGTTAGTAAAAGAAAACACCTTACAGAAAATACGAATAACTATAAACAGATACAGAAATTATAACTAGCGGTCCGAAGACGGTTATGGTGCCTTTTAGTCATCGGGACCATTTATACAAATAAGGTATAATTATTAAAGATGTAATTAACGGAATAATTAAAATGTTGCGTATAGTTACTTGAATAATCGGTAGCCATTCTTAAGCATGGGCTATCGTGTTGCTGAAACTGATACATCATCCTTGGTTTGACGTGAGTTGATGTGTTCTCTGGAAGCTGGAAAGTTCCCACATGCTGGTTCCCGCAAACAGGATTTCTGCAAGCAGTCCAGAACGGGAGCGGATTGAATCAGGACTGTAATCACAATATGGAATGTCTAACGAGTAGTCAGTAATAGATACAATAACATTACTGTTAAGACGAAAGTTCCCGTACACTGATGGTATGGATGGAAGTTACCAACAACCTGATCATAAGCGGGGTTTGTTGAATACGGATGAAGATACAGAACTAAGCTTAACGGTGCGGGGTACATCAGTTAGCTCTTAAGACACACCGGGCAAAGTTTACTTGCTGTGGTCAAAAAGTTAAAATAAACCTGCACGACATCAGTGCGGGGACGGTTGAATAACCACTTTTTGGCATGGCCGGCAGATCCGGCGAGTCATCCACCAAAGAACATCGCTGCCTCTACATCTGTAGAATCACATTTTCAGGCCGGGAAAGGCCTCACCGCAAGTTTGTGTCCCGAGTTAGTTCCTGATGTATTCGTGAACAATATTCAAAAGTTCATAAAATGCTCCCACAGAATCGGGCGATACAAAATTGCTTTAGAGCGGTGTGTTGGATTGCTGCAGTGGCTACGGAAGAGAAACCTTCAAGATCGAAGTCATCTGCTTAATGCCTGTCTTGCTGGTAGTAGCCGAATACAGATCCAACCTATTCGGCCCCTGGCCGAGGATGTTCTCAAGTTCTGGATTTCGTCTCCCTTTATGCTACTCGTGACGTCATAGGCGCAGGCTCCAACCAATCATCGGTCGAGCAATAGCCAATCAGCGCGTAGCCAATAATAACGCAGTCGAATGTTCTAGCACATTCTAGAAGTTCTGCGTACACATGGTTACGACGTCACGGCAATATTTTGACGATAATCAAAAGGGGTTTTCCGTGGATAACTCAGCTATTTCTTACCCGATATTGAAACGGTTTACAGATTCGGAAAGCCCGTCGAATTCTGGTCTTGATAAATGCCAGCATCGCCGGGAACAAGTAATGAGAAAGGATTACAATGTACCCACTCGGTACACTAAAAGCGACATCCTATCTTGGTCGTGAAGTACGCGCCGCTCTGTCAAAAATAGTATTAAGCGCGCGCATGCGCACTATGCGCTTTAACGAACTTAGTCGTTTTTACAACGCGATCTCTCTCATAGGCCCATATACGCTTATAGTTCTACCCAGGGGGCATGTTCAGGGAACGAATCCAGGATGGGCGGCGCGTACCCAGCTTAGCTGGTACAGCCGGTACCTAACCGGTTGATCCGAACTACAAAACAAACTATCACACGATTTTCTAAGCAGTTCAGAAAACTCTGCAAATCCTACAGATAAACAAACTGACCGAATGAATCAGAGGCAAAAAACATGTCTAAACCAGCTACTTGACGAATGCGCGCCGAAAATAATGTCCGTGGGATGTTTGGCCATAACTAATCAAGATCAAGATCAAGATCGGAATATCTCCTTTTCTAAGTTTCTCGAAAATACACAGAAACAAAACTGGGATCACGCTCTGGTACTTTAAGGCAAGCTGAACTTATTTAGTAAATTATTGTCAAATGTAAAATTTGGTTCCTAGCCTTGCCGTATTCAGTTGTATCTCAAGAATGTCATGTTTAGCCTTAAGATGAATGATGGTTTCGAAATAAGGAAAACTGCATTTTCTTACCTACTGAGCATGAGAAAGATCTCAATTAGCTTGAACCTTCATCTGATATTTCTTTTCTCAGTGGATATATTAGATGTCCGCACTCTACTATGAGATATATTATATATCAAAGTCACAACTACCAACAACTTTCTCACTCTAATACTGCTATGTTATTATTGAGCAACGCCCCACCCCACCCCGACTCCAGCACAACACAACCCAACCCACCCCCTCCCATCCCCATTTTCAATGTACCATATTAAAAACCTGACATCTACAATAACGACCCTACATGGAAGCTAAACACAAAATGATATAAATATTGGTTTTTTGTAGAATACTCTAGAACAATACAGTGCAAAAGATATATGTTGTACCGTCTTGTTCTCTGTGTATACGCCTATGCAGGGGCTAATATTGTATTACAGATGTTTGCTATAATTATCATCCTGTATATCATAATGTCTAGTGTGTAGGGTGCCCATCTATTCATAGGCTCTGACTTTAATGGACTGCCCAATTGTGATATATGTATATTATATATTAAGCATGAAATAAATAACTTTGAATATTAAATTTTGAATCTTAAATACGATTACCAGATCTCCGATATGATCATACCGCCGTGAATTGGCGACTGTGGACGGACATGATATGTGAAATAATGAGAGTTGATAATGGAGCTCCATAACGGGTTAACAACAATCCAGGCTTGTGTAGTACATTGAGGAATATGAAACGTTGTAAACCAGATAAAGATGAAATTTCATGTACATATATAAACAGACAAGGCAGTTTGATTGCATCAACACTGTAGCGTAGAACAATTCATCCATCAACCATCTAGCAAACAGATTGCAATATTGTTTGTCAATATGAGGAGGAAAACTAGCCACACTCAATCTTCACAAACTTCACAATAGCTACATCTCTCAAGACGACATCCAGATGCTGCTGTGCATTGAAGATCATTTTTCTACCAGCTACATCTTGCTGAGCAACCGCTCTTGCACTTGAAAATTTGTAGTGCAAGTAGTTGTTTTGGTGCATAAAGAGCCATTGCCAATACTGGTTAACAGTAAGTGCTCCATCTATGATGTTCTTGTTATGGTTTGTTAGGCAAACCTGCTAACACTTTGTTCCAAATCACTGCATGATAATTAGTTCTCCATATGTGAAGGGAAAGTGTGCTTTGGCATGTTGGTAAGATCATGCTTTGTTTCAGAGGCTTAAAGAATTCTAAGTAGCGTATTCTGTCATAGGTACAGACGTAGTATATTCAGTAACAATGTACAATCTAAGTGTACTGCATCCGTTTACAATTTCATCAGTTGTTTTAAATGTTTCACATAATCCAATGAGTAAACGCTAGAACTACGTAAGTATTTGTAGGGGGATCGCTTTCCATTTTCTATAGCAACTTGATGTGTGGTTACATCCCATAAGAGCCTGCATACCGAGTAGTGTATAAGTGAAAGCAGGATATATTACACAATACTGTTTGCATCAGTAGGGCCTCATCTATTCGCAACTCCTGTTTGAAACTGGATTAGTTATTTAGAAACATATGCAATGCACAATACCAATACATCTTTGTCAGGTCTATCACGTGTTATGCTGATGTAGCCTCCGGGGGTGCGCTGGCCCACCGGATACTCTCGCTCCATGGCACTGCAATTACACAGCACTTTGGGGTGAGGCTGCTGGTTAGCTGCCGATCTCGGGGTTGCGGATCTGGTGTTGCACATCTCTGGATTCTACAAAGACTGACTTCGAGAGCCAGTGGAATGTTTACGTTCCAATGGGGGCCGTGTGGCCATCGCCGCAAAAGTTGAACCTCATGTTCTCATCCAGACTATTTGTGTCACCGGTGTGATGGTCCATTAGCTCCATCTAGAGCCTAGACATAATTAAACACATACATTAAATACAAGGTAACAGACAACCAACGGTACTCGTTTGCTGCTACATGAGAGAAGTCAAGTTCATAGAGTCAAGTTGATGAGTCGTTGTCATGGCCCTCGCCAGCGGTACCTCACAGATCATAATCTGTGTGGCATCTCCGCAAAGCAGGGTCCTAGCGTGGCTACTTGGCAAGTTTTATATAAAATAAATTAACCCCTAACACAAACATTATTTGTTGCGAGAGGAAAGTGCCCCGAGTGGGCCTCCATCACAGGAAAATGCCTACAACACTGAAGCGGAGGAAGAGAGATGGCAAAAGGGCCACTCTCCTGTTCAAACTATGCTATGCAAAAGAGTCAACCTAGTGAAATTGTAAGTTACTGTGATGAACGCTGCATTGCGTGAAGATGAGGTGGATGACTTCTGCAGAATTCAACACCATCATCTTATGTAAGTTCAAAGATACTGAATTAGTAGTTGCTACTTTATTTATGCGGTCCTTCCACTAGATCCTATTCTAACATTTAACTTTTGGGTCCAGACCAAGGTTAAGTCGCAAATGGCTGCGTATTCTAGTTATCTTTAACATGTAAGCCTGACCGGTGAGAATGCCCGGTGACCGTATGGTCACTCTCACGAAGCATCCCCTTCAGCTAGACATCGTGCGGAGATGTCACGAGGTGGCAGCTCCCGAATCATATAACGATCCTGTCACCACCGCATCATGACCACATATAACAGCACAGGGACATGTCACATTACATAAGCATTGATAAGCACATACACGTTTATTGGGTGGTGGGGTGGGGTGGGATGGAACAAAGAGACGGCTATCCAACTATAGTGACCTTCCGGTGATGGCGTGGTGGGTTCCAGGACCACACCAAGTCACTTGTAGAGATAGATGGAGAGTTATGTGCTGTCCGTCACCAGCGTGTCGACTAACATTTTACCTGTCTTTAGTGTTATGTGAAATCGGCCAGAGGTGCACTGCAGGCCAGTAATTATAATATTTTCGCAGTGTTTCCTACTTTGGCGTTGTTATCTAACTAACTAGTATCCGAAGATACAGGGGAAGTGTGTGATGTCATCAACATTGTGCTTCTAACCGCTCTGAAACCCCAATAGTTTCAAAGTCAGCTCTAAACAACGTGGCGGAGGGAAGTCCAAACAATTAATAAGCTGGAGTGTAGACCGAGATAATTACTCTTATATTCGTAAGAATAGGAGGCCTCATGGTATATGGCCCATTTATACAATCTAGCCAGTGTGCGGTGTTATATATCCGCTACTCACGGAGATGAGACGTACACAGAACGTCTCATACAGAGTAATCGTCCCTACTACTATAAATCTATCCTATCGAGCTAAAATAGGCCAGGTTTAGTCGGCCGCATGTCATGTTCACGTAGTGAGATGAACAGTGACCTCGGTGAAAAATTGATGCTGTTGGGGAACAGTATGGTCCGGTTGTTGTTACTGTATTGTGTAGCCTAGCGAACTGTGGTTCCAACGTTTTTATATAAAATAAACAAAACATATATAACTAGAATGGCTACCACCATATAACTCTATCACGGTACAGTAAAAGGAGAGGTCACACGATCTTGACGGTGCCTGTTAGTCATCGGCCCAAAAAATAAGAATAATATATACAGTTAAAATGCAGTCTCAGACGACCGTGCGATACCTGTTAGTCATCAATACCTGTTACAGAAAAGTAATACATTAATTTATCATATAAACAAGTCTTCTCACCCATTCCATATTTTTCGATATGAGCATACGTGCCATATTCAACGGAGTATTTTCATTGGCTGTTGGGTGCGCAACCCATTTAAATCGACCAATTAAAACATCGATTGATGTGAGCACGGCGCATAGGGATTACTACGCGGTACTGTTTTACTATAATTTGTTTACTATGATTTGTCATTCATGAAACATCATCGCAAAATGTCATCGTTTGACAATTTATCAGTTGGCAGCGACGTAACGATTGATGGCCGTGGCTCTGCGATAGTCTTGGAAGAAAGTGTAGTTTACGGCTGACATTGCCAGATTTTGTGTTTGTTAATATATTTTGCTGAGCATTCATTATCTGTTATCAGGCAGTGGTGCGTCACAGCGGCGGTGTCGATTTCACGAAAAGCAACAATAAGAAATCAGATAAGTCACATCAGAAACTATTGGCAAATATTTCAAAATTACCGTTTATATGATAAATAAAATCTCAAACTCGGTCACTTTTCATATCACTATTATGAACCTCGTTGAAAATTATCAATATTGCACTCTCTAAAGCTCGTGCAAATTGATAATTTTCAATGCGGTCCATAATAGTGATATGAAAAGTGACATCGTTTCAGGTTCTCTATATAGTACTTGACAAAATATACTGTAGCCAATAATTCTCTCTTGGTGACGTGTAAAGTGTAAAATGTAAATGTAAAGCTTTTCCATTTTGTTTAGTGTATGTGAACCATACCCTAGTACCTGCTCTGTTCCATCTTCTGCGACCTGTAATAGAACAGCGCCTATTGCATAAGCAGATGCATCAGTGTATAAGATGAAATCGAGCTTAGGGGTTGGGTGAGCAAGAATTGGGGCAGTCGTCAATTGTTCCTTCAACACCTTGAAGGAAACGTCACACTCACTCGTCCACTCAAATGGTCTATCTGTTTTGGGATTTGAAACAACGGTGATGCTATCTCACTAACATGACGAATGTATTGGCGATAGTACTGCCAGAGGCCTAGGAAACGTCTAGTGTCAGTTATTGATGTAGGAATCTTCCATTCTGCTACAGCCGAGTCTTTGCGAGTTGTGTGGCCACTCCATCAGCGGATATGACATGACCCAGAAATTCAATATTTTGTCTGAAGAAATGGCACTTCTTGTGTTTGAGCTTGATATTTGCGGTTTGAAAATGCATCAATACCGTATCCAGATTGGATAAGGTTTGCTCAAACGAAGAGCTGGAGACGATTACGTCATCTATGTAACAAAAGCAGATTTCTCATTGCAGAGTCGTTAATACCTTTTCAGTGAGACGCTCGAATGTTCCTAGAGCTTTGCCCAAACTGTAAGCCATTTTGCAGAATTGAAATAGACCGTCTCTGCAAATGAATGCGGTCTTCTCATGATCTGCCAGTAACTGCTCACCAGGTCAAGAGTACAAAACCATTTGGCCCCGGATAACCAACTTAGTGCCTGATCTATCTGTAGTAATGGATATGCATCTTTGACACTTAGATTATTAGGGCAGCAGTATTCAATACAAAATCGCAAAGATCCATCCTTCTTGCCTGCAAAAACGACAGGACTGGCCCATGGTGATGCAGAGAACTTAATGATGCCTGTTCGTAACATGCCATTTACTTGCAGGTGTGCTTCTGCTTCTTTGTGTATGGGAAGACGATGCACCGGCTGATGGACAGGTCGATTATTGCCAGTGTTGATGGAGTGCCGTACCAGGTCCATATCACCTGTGGAAAAGCTATCCTGGTACTTATATAAGAGACGCCGCACATCACGTCACATTTGTGGGATTTCGTTAATTCAACTGTGGTACACAAAGATAGGTCATTTGGTGCTCCGTTAGATTATCATCAGAAGGTGTTGTTTGTGTGGGTGCAGTTGGGTGTGTTTCCACTGAAATCACATCCACCAAATGCCCACATCGTATGCCTGGGACAAGCGTTATTGATTCAGCTGTGCCATTGAATACCTTGGAAGGTATTTGATCCTTGTTGGTGTGTCGAGCAACATTCGTGGACTAGTACACTGCGAGGCTAGCATATATTTAGGGTCGGGTTCCAACATTGCAGTGTATGTATTGTTTCCTAACTGTGGTGCAGTGGCCCAGAGAATCTCCTCCTGTCCTGGCTCAACTGTGGCTGTTGAAGCCAATATCACCGCACAAGTATCGTACAGTGATGGTTCCCGTCCCAGAGCTATGCGGCGGCCATGAATGTCTAGTTCCTGTTGTCTGCAATGTATTACGACTTCACTGGCGCTGAGAAAATCAGAGCCTAATAGGGCATCATTTTGGATAGAGGCAACTACAACTCGCTGAATAAACTGCATTTCCTCTATCTGTATCACAATGTTTATGCTACCAGCCACTGGAAGGTTATCACCCGTAGCTGTTTGTAAAAATATGTTAGTGGGCCTAAGAGGTGGCTGTTTATGAGGTTGGATGCTCTCATATAAGCACTTGTTGAAGACGGTGATGGCAGATCCAGTATCTATGGTAGCGCTGGTTGAAATACCGCCAAACAGGCAAGCACACTTGTATATGACCTTGCGGTGTGCCTGGGGAAGAGTTTCCAAGGTTATTTTCTGTTAATCTTCCATGGGTGTGGTGGAGTCTTCTATGTAGACTGCATGTTTTTCAATGGCTTCCGTGAGTGCAGTGGGTTGATGAGTGTGGAAGGGGCCAACCTGTCGTCACTGCTGCTTGTTTTGTTGAGGCGATGACGGAGTTGGGGGTAGCAATGGTGCTGGTTCGGTTGCTGGTTGGGTGTATTGTGTGTTTGTATATATGGCTGGTTGTATCGGACTTGCGGTACAATTGCAGTGTGCAACCTGCGCCATCCGTTTAGGACATTTTCATGTGTTTAGTAGATGCACAGAAGAAACAGTGTATGTGCCATCGTCTGTCTCTGTATCTTCGATGATGCCTCTTACGGATCCAGGATAGTGGATGCTGGGAGATGTCTGTATCACTACCACTGCTGTTGGATGCCGTTGGTGATGGTGGTGGGAATTGTATGATGCATACCATCAGCGGACACTGTGTGTTAAGTGTTGTGGTGGTGGGACGTGGTGCTTGAATAAACGTTGTTTCAGTGGAGGTGCTACAACCAACCACTGCCGTTTTCAAAGGAAGGAAGGAAGGTTTAGTAGATGCGTTTCTTGTGGTGACATAGGTTGCCACAGAAGGGGTGGGTCTCAGTGCTGCAGATGCCGTGTGCATCTTTAGCAGTGAACCAGGAGAGAAACGTGGATGATGAGTAGTGTGCGTGTGTGTGTGCGTGCGTGCGTGCGTGCGTGCGTGCGTGCGTGCGTGCGTGCGTGCGTGCGTGCGTGCGTGCGTGTGTGAATAACTTCTGACGGTTCGGGATGGCTGAGGTTCCGCAAACTATCACTCATACCGAGATGCGTGTGGTGGGCGTTGCGGTAGAGGTGAAGATGCTTGCATAGGGGGAGACACGAGCCTAGGTGTTTGCATATTTGGCCACTGCTCATCTATGGATTCATAGGGGGAACGAGCAGGGCATGAAGTTTGGTGTTGCCCCCTTGGGGTACTTTCATGACGACGTCCATGATCCGGTGGGGATGTTAGGTGCCTATCACGGATGTCTGACAAGGTAACAAAGGTTATATCCACCTGTGATCAATCTCTAAATGCCTCCTCGCTGATTGGCGAATACTCCTGTCTTATGGGTGCTAATGATCCTGCACCAGGGAATTGTAAGCCGTTACTGGTAACACCTCTCGCAATCCTCCCATCCAGATACTCCATCTCCTCATCTGGGCAGTAGGTGTTGAAGTGGGAGGAGGACTGGAACGTGCAGGAGTTAAGTTAGGTGAGGGTTCGCTTATTCTTCGAGCCCCACATCGGGTGCCACTTGTAGCCACCAGGGGTATACGCTGCTCCATAGAATCATCTTGTTCATCGGTACCGCAACTACATGTCACATCATCCCGATGCTGCTGGTTAGCTGGCCTCTGGGATACTGAAGGATAACCATGTCTTGCTGGACTTCACAAAGACAGACCTCTAGAATCAATGGAATGATCACATGCCAGTGGGGCCGTGGGACCATTGCCACAGAAGTTTAACCTCACCATTTCATCCCAGATGTTAGTGTCACCAGTGTGTCAGTTGATTGTTGTGAATTTAAAATTGAGACAATAAAAGATGTTCTATGGCTGACAAACAATCGTACTCGTCTGCTGCTGGTTTACATAAAATGGAATGGTGTCATCTGTTCAGTATCTCGCCAGAGGTACCTCACCGATCTCTGATCTGTATATTTTGTGAGTTATCCCCTCAAAGGAGGATCATAGCATCGCTACTTGGCTGGTTTAATATAAGCTATAATTGCCTCATGCTGGCCAAATAATTTTTGGTTGCGAGAAGAAAATGCCTCGCACGGGCCTCCATCACAGGAAAATACCTACAACGCTGAAGCGAAGGAGATGTAGCAAAAAGGGCCTATTCAAACAAAGCTAAAAGTGAGAAGATGAATCAACCTAGTGTAGTTATTTGTTATTGGGATGTACGCTGATTTAAGTGAGGATGTAGTGGTTGATTTCCAAAAAATTGAGTTAAAATACTGATTTGGTAGTTGCTGCTTTATTCCTACAGGCCTTCTCAATGGAGTTAAACTATCATTTAGTTATTAGGGCCAGACATGTAATTTAGGCCGCACGTGGCTTATTGCCTACTTAACTTTGCAATGGGTCGTCTTCATGCATTCCCCAGCTCAGGCATCCATCTCAGAGCGTACCTTTGAGCTGAGCCCTCAGGCCGACGGCGAGTACATATTGTCTGGTGGTAGTTTCAGAATCAACAAGCGATCCCTCTGCATACCGCACCACAACCACAAATAAGAAGACAAGGACAAGTCACATTACAAAAGCATTAGAAAGCATTATCTATTTATGTAGCCTCTGGGCGTGTGCGCTGGTCCACTGGATACTCTCGCTCCGCAGCACCGCAAGTACATGGTACATTGGGGCGAGGCTGGTGGTTAGCTGCAGATCTCGGGGTTGTGGATCCAGTGTTGCACATCTCCGGATTATACAAAGACTGACTTCTAGAGCCAGTGGAATGGTCACATTCCAGTGGGGCTGTGCGACCATCGAACCAGAAGTTAAACCTCACGGTCTCATCTTCGCTGTTTGTGCCACCAGTGTGACAATCCACTCGCTCCATTTAGAACTTTGACATAATTAAATACATACAATAAGTACACGTAACATACAAACAATGATACTCGTTTGCTGCTGCAAGAGAGATGTCAAGTAAATAGGGCCAAGTTGATGACTCGTCATCATGGTCCTCGCCAGAGGTACCTCATAGATTGTAATCCATGAGGCATCCCCGCAAAGTAGGGTCCTAATGCAGTTACTTAGCAAGTTTTTATGTAAACTAAATTAGCCCCTAACACAAACATTATTTGTTACGAGAGGAAAGTGCCTCGCATGGGCCTCCATCTCAGAAAAATGTCAACAATGCCGAAGTAGAGGAAAAGAGATGGCAAAAAGGCCCACTCTCTTGTTCAAACTATGCTATGTAAAAGAGTCAACCTAGTGAAATTATAAGTTATTGTGATGCATGCTGTATTATGTCAAGATGAAGTGGATGATTTCCACAGAATTCAACACCGTCATCTTATGTAAGTTCAAAGATACTGAATTAGTAGTTGCTGCTTTATTTATGCGGTCCTTCTGCTAGATCTTATCCTAACATTTGTTTTTTGTGTCCAGATCAAGGTTAGGCCACAAATGGCTGTGTATTCCAACTATCTTTAACACATAAGCCTGACCGGCAAGAATGCCCAGTGATCGTATGATCACCATCACGGAGCATCCGCCCTCAGTTAGACACCCTGCAGAAAATGGCATGAGGTGGCAGGTCCAGAATCATATGACGATCCCGTCACCATCGCATCACGACCACATATAACAGCACAGGGACAAGTCACATTACATAAGCATTGAAAAGCACGTATAAGTTTATGGTGGGGACAAAGATGCAGCCATCCAACTATAGTAACCCTCCGTGAGGGCGTGGTGGGTTCCAAGACCGCACCCAGTCACTTGTAGAGTTAGACGGAGAGCTGTGTCCTGTCCATCACCAGCGTGACGGGGGTGGGTGGGTTGGGGGGGGGGGGGTTGGAGGGCGGATCACTTGAGATATGCACACGGGCAACTAACATTTTAACTGACGTTAGGGTTATGTAATTTTGCGCAGAGATGCACTGCAAGCTAGTAATTATAATATGTTTGCAGTGCTTCCTACTTTGGCGTGGTTATCTAACTAAGTAGTATTCGAAGATACGGGGGAAGTGTGTGCGGTCATCGACACTTTGTTTCTAACCGCTCTGAAACCCCAGTAGTTTCAGAGTCAGCTCGGAGGCTGGAGGAACGTAGACAGAAACAATCACTCTTGTATTCATATGAACAGGAGGCCTTAAGGTTTATGGCCACTTTATACAATCTAGCTGGTATGCGATGTTACATATCCGCTACTCCCGGAAAAGAGACTTACACAAAATGTCTCCTACAGAGTAATTGCCGCTACTACTATAAACCTATCCTATTGAACTAAAATGTTCTAGGTTTAGTCCGCCGCATGTAATGTTCGCACAATGAGAACATGAACAACGACCCCAGTGAAAAATTGCGGCTCACTCTCAGGAACAGTGAAGAAGAACTGTTGCAGGTGCGGCTGGCTAGTAGTTAGTCACGTCTATGCACTGTGTAAACAATTTAGGCAGTGGTTAGAAAGTTCTGTACTGGTGCGGAAGTTTGAAACTGCCCTGTAGTTATGAAGGGCTATGGCTGAAAGTTAATAAATGCGGATGCATTGTGGCGGATCTGAAGACGAGATGCATCACATAGCTCATGCGATCCATTGGGCAATGTCCCCTGACTGCGGTCAAAATGTTTAAAGTTGAACATGAAACATGTGCGGATTTGGAATTACGACTGGTCGGCGTGGTATGGCAGATCTGGTGAGGTATCCATCGAGCACATCACTCACACTACATACTTTGACGAGATTACTTCCGGTCCAACATGCCCATCCACAAGAAAGTCCCTCTGTGGTTGGTAGCTAGGTTTGCCTTACTTAATTTCGTTATTGCCCCCAGGTGATATCCTCCCGAAAGTGTACAAAAACTGTGATGCGGATGCGGTAGGTTGTGCCAGAGACGAGAACTAAAAACCGATGGGCACTGCTGCTGTTGTATGTAACTCTGCTAGTAGTTAGCAGGTGCCTGCGTCTCACAATGCCATGGCCACATCCTACCACCTTCCCTCTCTGACTGCTCTCAATTCTGATTTTCCAGCTCCTTTTATACTACTCGTGACGTCACAGCTGGAGCGCCACAACCAATCAGCGAAGCGAGCTACAGGGGTAGAAAAATCGACCACGTGATGCGCTATCGTACCCATGCACTAAGTACATGTATGTGCTAGGCCTTATGGAGAAGTACATTTTGAAAGGAATTTGCTGGTTTAATTAAAGATAACTCGGTCATTTCTGGACCGATTTTAAAATGGTAAAAAGATTTGGAATCCTCGTATCATTCTGCCGATGATCGATAAAGAACGACGAGGAAACTATAGAATAAAAGAATTACATTACTAACTCAATGCTAACGCATCTCTCCAATGCTAACGCGTGTTGCCAAGCAATCTCTGACGCCAGCGCATGCACGCTAGGCAATCTCACAGGCTTAGTCGTTTTACGAACCTCTCTCATATGGCTTTATACACGCGTACTCTCCTACCCAAGGGCCATTCCGTACCCAGATGTCTGGGACGGTTCGTACCCAACTGATCGAACCGGGCTACACCTACGGCGGGGAGAAAGTAACAGATATCCAACTACGCTGACATTCCTCTGAAGGCATGGAGGGCTCAAACACCGCACCCTGTCACGGTTGAGTTCGAAGTCGATCTGCGTCTTTATCCATCACTTAGCATTTCGAGAGTGAACAATGTGAGGTCCGCTCCCTGGAGCTAACGTTTACCTGCTTTTAGGATTACAGAAGAGTGTCAAAAGAATGAACTGCTGGGTCAGGCTATTATAATTATGTTTTTGCAGTGATTCCTACTTTCGCAAAAAAGGCTTAGATAATAAGTATCCAAAGATACAGGGAAGTGCGTGGTCATCGACACTTTGTTTCTGACCACCAAGAAACCCCAATAGTTTCTTAGATCAGCCCCAACCACTGTGGCGGAGAGAATCCCGACAATTAATAGGCCAGATGTCCTGAGAACCGTAGGAAGAGACAACTATTCAATATATTGAATGTAAGAGGCCCTAAGGTATATGGCCAATTATGAAAGCTTGACAGTGCGCATGTTGTAACAGAGCCACTGCACTCGGAAACGAGGCTTTACACAAAGAAGTCTCCTTTAGAGTAGTTGTCCCTAGCTAATTTTAAACCTATCCTGCCGAGTTATCATAGTTAGGTTTAGTGGCCGCATGTCATGTTTGCTAGTGAAAACATGAACAGCGGCCTTGGTGAAAAATTGGTCCTGTAGGGGAAAAACAAGTTGGTGCATATGTTGTTGGTGTACAATGTAACCTAAGCGAAGTGAGGTCCAAGTATTTTTGTAGAAATAATATATATCTATCGAAACAAAATGTATTAACTTGGATGGCTACTGCCATATTACATAACTATACAATACAGTAAGAATAATGAAGTCACATCCGACCTGGCCGTGCCTGTTAGTCAGCACCACATTAAAAATAAAATAAATATATTCAGTAAAAATGATAATAAAGCAATGGTCTCAAACGACCTTGCGATACCTTTCAGTCATCAGCACCTTCTACGTGAAAATGATACTTAAATAAAAATATTAGTCATCGGTACCCACTGAAAAGCAGTTAAATACACATTGCGGAGCACCTACTGGTCATCGGTGCAAATGTTCTTTAAACAACACTGTAGTTGAAGCATCATGTGTGGTCAGCGCCAGCTGGCATGATTCTGTAGTTGTTGCTTGGTGGTTAGCCACAGACGATCTAGCTGATGCGGCTCCTACTCGGAACGGTGAATAGGAACTCACTCTGGATGGCTAGTAGAGAGTCACGCAATGCTTAAAAGTTAATCATACGGATATGAGAAGTTCCGTATTGGTGTTGATTAAAAATGCCTTTCCTATTACACGGAGGCTAGAGTGAAAGTTATGTTGATAGAGAATACATATCTTGTGGCACAAAACAATACGCACCGCATAGCTCGTGCATAAGGCAATGTTCTCATCCGGACCGCGATCTAAAATCTTAATTTGGAGGACTAGGGACAGGCATAATTGTTTATACCACCATTTCGATGTGGTACGGCGGATCTAGTGAGATGTCATCGAACACCACCCATCCTACATACTGGTTTGGATGTTACATTACGGTCAAAAGGCCGCATTGCAGAGAAGGTCCCTCTGAAGTTGTTGGAAATTGGGGAACCTTTCTTTGATTTAGTTTATTGCCCCCGGTGATATCTTCCACGAGCTTCCAAAAAACTTCTTGCGGTGTGGTGCATGTTCTCCAGAGACCTGAGCTCAAAATTGAATGGCACTGTTGCAGGTTATGGATCCACCGATGCTAACAGTAAGCAGTACTACACGCCTTTGTCTCTGGACGACCCACGCCCAACTGTCTGTCGATTACAATTTTTGGAGCTCCATTTATACTAACTGATGACGTCACAATAGCGCGAGTCGATCAATCAGTGCGCGCAAGACATACAAGGTACTGGTACTGACCACGTGATTAGCTGGCCTTCCCCCCACCACGCACTTGCGCTATGACGATGTTTATTTTAGATGGGAGCTAAAAATATTGCCTGAATATTCTTTGATATCTCAGCCAGTTCTGAACCGATTTTGAATCTGTACACAGTTGTGAATCCCTCGTTCGATTCTGGTAACGGTGCTTAACATGAAAAGTGAGGATGGCCTGTATTTAAGAAATTACAGTTACAGGCAAAGAATATTCTTAAGCTGCTATTCTCCATAGACTAACGTGCGTATGTATTTCCTATGGCCATGCATGTTCAACGGGCCATCTCGCAGACTCTACTCTGATCCTCTCTTATATGGCTATACACGCTTATCTATACTACCCAGGGGGGGGGGGGGCAAGCCAGGACTGCGTCAGATCCGACAGCTCCGCACCCAGATATACTGGAATGGTTCGTACCTGACCGTTCGATCCACGCTACACCATATCACAATTTTGCTTTTTAATATTGCTTTATTGTTGGCCTGTGGTCGCCGCCATTTAGTCGCCTCACACGATAGTGTGTGAAGTCGTGAAAGTATCACTTGCATATTATCTATTGTGTCATAATGATCATGTTGAATGCTTGAAATTAACATATACCGAAACAGACATCCTAGATTTTTCGGATTGGTTGAAAAATAAATCACGACCGCCTTCATAGGCTCAAAAAATGTATCAAGATTTAGCTATTGAATAGCATTCCTCGGTGGCGTGATAAAAAGCTTTAAAATGTGCAGACGTTTTCCAGTGTGTGGCAAAATCTGTCAGCTGAGAGGATACGATAACCGGCTAAACGGAACGTGGTCTCCCGACCATATTGACGGGACATTTAGCCTTTATGAGGCCCTACCTACTCTCTGACCTGCCACATAGAACCGTGATAATATCATCCCTGATCGACTTTGCAGCGATACAGTAAACTAACGGGTTAATAGCACTGTTAGAGCCAACAATCCACACGGCAATCAAATAAGCTCGATCTTGCCAAATGTGAAACTCGCCGTATATACCGCCTTTCACTACGCTATATACGTTGACCGGGATCCAGGTGACAATGAAAATAATTACCACTATCGACACAGCTCGTGCATCTGTGTTTCGACGTTCTTGCTGTGTTGCCACGGCGTCCTGTGCCTTGGCAACGACGAAGTATTTGACCGCGTGTAGAATTGCGATGCTAACGCTGGGAATGAATGAGAAGCAGATGAAGTAGCTCAAATTAGTGAAAAAATAGTTACCATTCAAATCACATATAGTGGCCTCTTTACCGTTCAACCAAACCTGCTTGGGTTTATATAAAACCCCAAATGGTATCATATACACGGCGTTCAGGAACCACACAATGGCACAGCCTTTCAGCACAAATATTCGCGTTACTCTCGCCCGTGCAGCGAGAGGTTTGGTTAGCTGGTAATAGCGCAGACATGCAAAGAACAGTAGGTGATGACTAGAAACAGCCAAAGTCATTAGTCCAGTAAACATGACAATGCCGCAGAGAAGATGAATTTCCGGCGGGAGTACTAATACTGGAAATAGGCCTGCAGCCCACATAGCTACAGAGGCACAGCTAATCATATCCGCTACGGCAAGGCTGGTGATAATAGTAAACGTGGGAGAACGCCATTTTCCTGAACGAATTAGGTAATAAATCAAAAGGATATTTAAAAACATGCCAAAAGTTAGATATACGACAAACAATGGTCGCGTCACCCAGTCTGCTATATGATTGCCTGATCCAATATATAGTTCCAACCCCAAAGGGTTGTCGGTGAAATTAACGATCAGCCAGCTCATGCTTAAACTTCTGTACTCCGTATAGCTCCTGGCAATAACTGTATAAGTAGGCTCCGTAAAGCACAAACACGATTCTGCATTGAAAATCACAACAGTTGGTGATTTTATATCAATATGTGATGCTTCTTGCTGTGTTTTTGAAAGATGATTCATATTCAGATTCAGATTACGTATTGCTTTTATTCATACATTTGGCCATGGCAAGATGCAGCTAATTATATAAATAATACAATAGAAGTAATACAGACACTACATATATAGGAATATGAAAGCTGTATTAAGCATTGTTCCGATGCTTAAGAAATAACCCTCTTGATGGATGTGAAGCATCGATGCTTAAGAAATAACCCTCTTGATGGATGTGAAGCATCGATGCTTAAGAAATAACCCTCTTGATGGATGTGAAGCATCGGAAAACGGTTATTACAGCGCTGCTATGTGACAATGGGGCAATCATATATTACTGAGAATATACGTCAATAATCCTCGGAGCCCTCAGAAAGTACATCACTAGCGCGAGATTTTATTCCAGTAGAGGGATATACAATGATATGTAATGGTCTAACGAATGTTATGCAAGTTTATTTATGTGATCGTATATCATTCTGTGGATAAAGACGTGAGAGATTGTATGACTCCGTACATAGGCCTAGGTGATTGTGTCCCATTTTCGATGATCTTCGGCAATGAACGGCGCATTACTAAGAAATTGAGAGTTAGATTCTGCTGAAACTTGGCAGGTCGGTAGTCCGCTCATAGCCATATGAAAGGCCACTTTCAGAATTCTGGGGATAAAGATGTGACAGACTGTATGGCGCCATATATAGGCTATTGTGTGAGATTTTCGTTGATTTTGGGCAATGAATGTCAAATTACTGAGAATTTGAAAGTTAGATTTTGCTCAAATTTGGCAGGTCTGTAGTCATATCAGAGCCCTATGAAACCCCGTTTTCGGAATTCTAGGAACAGAGCCATGGCTAGGCTTGCGCGATTTTTCGATTTAATCGTGAAGTTCGATTTATTTTTTAAATCGCGATTTTTACGATGTAATTGAGGAAAAATTGGAAAATCGTCAAAAATGTCATATTTAAAAAAAATCTGAAGTGTGTACTTTTCCGTCGCATTTTATCACTACATGAGTACAATTATAATCGATTCACGCCTGTGTTCATTGTGTGGCCATGACAGACTGTATAGTGTCGTATATCGGCTATTGTGTGATATTTTCGATGATTTTCTGCAATGAATGTCTCTTTAATAAGAATTTGAAAATTAGATTTTGCAGAAACTTGGCAGGTCAGTAGTCCTATCACAGCCCTATGAAAGGTCGTTTTCGGAATTCTGTGGGAAAAACCAGGGGCAGACTGTATGGCGTTGTATATAGGCCACTGTGTGAGATTTTTAAAATCATTTTCGGCAATGAATGTCGCATTACTAAGTATTTGAAACTTTGATTTTGCTGAAAGTTGGTAGGTCGGTTGTTCGTGCGTGCGTGCGTGCGTGCGTGCGTGCGTGCGTGCGTGCGTGCGTGCGTGCGTGCGTGCGTGCGTGCGTGCGTGCGTGCGTGCGTGCGTGCGTGCGTGCGTGCGTGCGTGCGTGCGTGCGTGCGTGCGTGCGTGTAGTCTATGGCAGGATTTCAAGTCCCGTGGGATTTTTCTGTAAATTTATGGCACCATGCATTTTTGGAGTCGTTATATATTCCTAAAACTGAACAATGTTGGTGTCAGTTTTTCTTTTATGTTTTTGGCCTATTTTGGGGGGCAAAAATAAATTTCTAATTTTCAACACACGTTTCAAGTATCATGATAAATTAATACTATTACAAGTCGAACATTTGCAAAATAGGTTTTATAACGTTTTCAGGGCATATTTACAACTAATTGAGTATGTAGTTTAGGGTTATATAATTTCCGTCTAAAGATAGCAGAAAAATCTATTTTAACTATCGGACTTTAACAATTTTGATGAAAATTACGAATTGCTTCTGTTCCTGTCTTCAAATGAAAAATGACGGGAGAAAATCTTTTCATACAAATTAGATTTTTATATAGTTAGAATCTACACTAAACATAGATTCTAGCCTATAGATTTAATTTGTTGGCAAAACTATTAATTGGAAATATTTCAATTTAAAGTTGAATAATACCCCCAGTTTTTCAACCCTTACGTGTATTCCCTATGGGCCAGACCCCTATTATATAAAAAATAAAAATGACGCGATTTGAATTTTGACAAGATTATTATAATTTACTTCATTAGAAAGCTAATAGATTTTACTTTATGGTCATATGTGTTAGATTCTAAACAATTTTCTCGTAAAAGTAAGGTTAGCTGCTGGAATACCCTTCGAAAGGCTGAAGGCTGTTTGCCCAACTTGGTAAGGAATTACAACATTTTTTAGAAATCTCTTGAGATGTATGTGTGTCAGCTGTATGTGGCAGGGACAAAGATCACTGGCATTGGTCAGATAAGTTGCTTCCCACATCAGCTACTCTATACGATCACATGCTACGAGCACACCTTTAAGCTATGGAGTGGCATTATGATGATCAAACCCATTCAGATTTACCATCACCAAATCTATATGGCTGGAAGTTGGACAACAACAGTTATGTCCCAATCATCACTGATTTAAAGCGAGCACTAGAAGCTATCATAGACTTAGTGTGGTGTGAGTGCCAAAAGAGCAAATGTTCATGCAGAAAGACAAATTTGGTGTGTAGAGATATGTGCAGCAAATGAGTCATGTGAGAATATTGATGGCAGGTTAATTGTGCAAAGTGATGACGATGAATTGGTTGAATACCTTCATCACTACTGGTATGTAATTATAAAACACCCTTTTCCCATTTTATAAACACAGTATGTATAATGATAATAATATTATTAAGAAAGATGTTTTAATGAGCTATGCTACATTTTATGTGACTTTAAATGAATACACTTCTAGTCATCTCTGTTTTAATGCACATTACTAGGATCACATCGTATTTGTTTCCCATTCAAATTTACGGTTTGTTTTTTAAAATATAGATTCGTTGAAAATTTCTACTGCAAATGTCGTCATTGAGCCCAAACCACATACAGATATGATACTATTGCATATTTTGCAATGATGAACATTTTAAATGGCAGCATGTGATACTTCTTTCAAAGTAAACACAATTTCCCCGTCAAATATTTTGAGAAAAATGGGCTAAAACACAAAAGAAAAACAGTCACAAAAATTTTCACTTTTAGGAATATATGATGACACCAAAACATATTGTTCCATAAATTTACAAAAATATTCCACGGAGTTTGAGTGGTTGAGGTTACAGAAACCATTCATCAACACATCGGCAGTTCCACCTGCCAATTTGTTTTTACCCTCGCTGTTTTCACAAGCTGGCATTTTTCTGAATGGTGTATGAGTCTCTAGCATGAGTGAACTGTATGTTTATCGTGCTTATCTAGATACGTTATTTTGCCGATGCCTGTAAGTCACAATTTACACCCGTTTTATGGTCAAAAGATACAGCCAGCCAACATGACATTAAAGGAGATGCCAACACCAGATATAGCGAATGTAAATTGAGATGGTTACATTTTGAATGTGGGGTGGGGGTCGGGGGGGGGGGGGGGGGGTGGGTGCGCGGCATTGAGAATTAGATTTCAAAGGAGTAAAGATGGATTTGCGTGAGGGAGATGAGTATATAGTAATTATTGCTGATGCTATATTTAATATCAGGAAAGTGAAACCAACCCCAGAACTGATAGATGATTCCCAATGCTATTGCTCTCTTGGAACTCCGGAAAATGTCTGATTAAAAGGATTATGGTTATGGACCCCAGCCTTATCTTTATCGTATAACGTCATTTTAGGGGTATTACCATCATGTGTGTCTAGTCAGTAATACTGCATATACAGATTTTAGAAAAACCCTATGTTTTCAAACATATTAACATAAGCTATATTGCATGCTATTTGAATGCTAGTCAGGTCGCCTCAGAAACTTTAACTTCTGATTTTATGGCAGAAGAGAGGGTAAATTATATTAGATCGTACATGACCTTGCTTAACGGAACCGGAAGTCTAATCAGTGATAGCAGTCCACCAATTAACATTACCGAATATCCTGACAGATATTGTTTTCTTGCACAAGATTTCATATCTGGCCATGCATTGGGTGAAAATACATACCCAACAAAACAAGGCAGTCTACGTCTTTAATTAAATTTTAAACGTGCATTAACAGAGACCATGAATGCTGTCCTTTACATTGAATATGATAATGTAATTTCTGCACGAAATGTTACAATTGATTATTAAAAAATGCTCTTCACATCCAATTTAGAATTGGTAATGTGCTAGACAATGTTTTAGAGATGCCTCTGCAAGAGACAAGATGCTGAGAGAAATAAGATGTCCAGGATTTCTGATTATTAAACAAAATCTGGCAAACATTGGAGCATTAGTTTCCTAAAAAATGTGCGCAGAATACTTTAACAGTTTTGGAAGGCATCATTGGCCTAAATCTTTAAGAAATGTCTTTGAAAGATTGTGTATATAATAATACCATGCTACACAATGTCTAGTCTACCGAATGTGGGGAAACTTGTGCTAACTGAGAGTTGTTGTAAAAATTTAAAATTATTCTAAGCTTAAAAAATTATTCGAATCACATCTCTAGATCAGAGCTAGACTGTATTCATGGACTGAGTTGAAGATTTTCAGTATGTAGAAAGCGATTTTACACAATGACAGGCAGTTCAACTCAGTGCTAAAATATGAATCTTTTTTGGCGTGTGGCTATATCTGAGATGGAGGGAGGGAGTGAGGGAGGGAAGGAGAGATCTATTTGGCATTTCTATTGTAGTTATGGACCAGGTGGAAGGTGGGAGTGGGGTACTCAATAAAGCAATGATTCATAACAAAAATGCAGCTAAAAAAATGAAATATGTTTTTATTTACAATAATTAGACAGACAAAGATGGGGAGGCAACCTAGCAATTAAGTTTGATGAAATGGAAATTGCTATGATTTGGTAAATGACCTTTTTAAAAGCAAAGGGAATGTTATTCTTAAAAACTCTCAACTTGAATGACTGGCTCAGTTATTGAACCGCTCATTCCAGTTGAAAGGATTTTAAAAATAGCCTACCCTATACTTGAAAATGAAGATTCCTCAATGGTATGTTTTTTAAAAATGGTATCATAACTATTCATGGCGTTTCCAGCCTATATACATTGCTATTCAGGAGCTCTGCAGTACAGAATCCTGATACAATTATTATGAAGCCAGTCATTTCACATGTAGATTTTCATAAACCTTCTTTTCTACATATAAAATATGTTTTACTCTACCTAGTATATGTCTAAGAGCATTTACGGATAGGTGCAGTGTATCAGTGCAGATTATTTTAAAACTTAATATGATAAAAAAAGATAAGTTCCTAATAATAAAATATTAAATTTCAAAATACAAGGAACTCGTCAGTAAATTTACCCAAAAGATAAGTTGGAATAATGTCTAGAAGGCAGGAGTGCTGAAAGTACAAATGACTATCCATGTCATGATACAGACATTGTTCCCCTTCCCCATTTTAGAAGGTTTTCATATAATACCAGTCAGGCATATTGTGTTACAAAGCAATTCAAAATAACATTCGCTTTCTTTATGACCGATTTGGAAGATTTCTGGTTCCTCATATTGATTTAGCATAAATCCAGAGTTGCACAAATTAATGTCCTTGATCTTCTTATATTTGTCTAAGCAAATTCTATAAAATTGTTTCCCATTATTAAAGAATTTTGAGTTGCCATAATCATGTTTTCCAACGTAACCCCAGAAGGCACTAAGGGACAATTTAATAGCCCATGCATAGACGAGTTCAATTTCATTTCGTTCTTATCCAAGAGTATGTGTTCTTCTTGGAAATATTCATCAGTCGTAATGTCACTGGGGAAACCTAAAGCGGTCTGTTTAATTTTTAGAAATTTTGGAATATAAACTGCGAATAATTTATTAGATTTTTCAGGGAAATGCCAGATTTCATGAAAAGCCATGATCTGGTAATCTATTTCAATGGCTTTATTGATTTCTACACTGGTCCAAAGACCAGTCAAAGCATGGACCTTATCAAAATGCCTACATTCTGTTTGTTGGTTCTTACTTACACAGGTCATACACAGTGTGAAAACTCTTTTCACATTTCATAGGGAGATCTGGGAGGTAAAGCCTTTTTGGCGGGAGAATTCCACATTTAATTAACCCAAAATATTCATGACCTTGATTGAATGGTTTAAATTTTTCAATTATGAGTTCAAGGTAGTCTAATGGATATTCAAAGCAGATTTTCTCGTTGTCTTTAATTTTATGATAAGATTTCAGGGCATAGGTTCTACCTCGATAAAGAGCATCATGTGGAATTAAAGGGTTAAAAAATTTTAAATCAGACATAAAATTTCCAACTTCGGGTTTGTGTTAATGATTTTTCTAAGCTGACATTCCCAGATTTCATGAATGATATATCCAGCTTTTCTTCACTCCCTACTATGTCTCTGTGATCCTGTGAATACTTCTTCCATAATTAAATTCGATTTAAGTGTGGTTCTTGTTAAATGTCTTCTGAAAGGGAAACATGTCAAACACCCTTTCCAACACGCATGCAGCTCGAATACTTCGGATGTATAATTATAATAACCATCTACAATTTTCCCTAAAATATCTACTTCACACCCATTTAAAGTGTGTTGAATTTTTTCGATTCAAATTCAATCCATTGACAAGCTAAAATGGAGAATTCACGTTTTGGTGCGACCCCTTTAGGTGGTAAAACTGCGATTTTATAGTGTTTTAAAAGCTTTCTGAAAATTGTATTACATAAAGATGCGAGGGAGGTGGCATTTACAAATGGTGCTATACCTGATTCTTGCAGCATAATTGAATGATATTTAGCACAACCACACCTTAAAAGGTCAAAATCAGCCCCACAGAATAACAACATTTCTTTTTGAAAGTCAGGCTCAGGGTTTTTCACATTAGCATATATACCACCGATCGAAAAGAATTGTTCACTATTTAGTCATATCTTCAAAATCATATTGTTCTGGGGGCGAGTATGGGGACCGTATATGACTGGTAAGGCAAAAAACGAGACTGAATCTTTGAACTGAATGTCTCCAGTTTCAAAAATCTAAATCTTTCTACCATTTAAAATATTTGAATGATATTTAAACTTATTAGAATTAAAACCCATTTCAAAGGCAAATGCATACCAAAAGATTTACCATTATGCGCAATACAAATATGATCATGGTGTATAAACAGGCATTTCATATTCATTTCCTTTTATTGTAAACCGTTTCTGTTTTAACAGTCAAATCAGGAAAAATTAAAAATTAATTACCTAGCTCCAGCCCCACAAGGCAACCATGTACTACTAAGGTATGTGCCCATACACTTAGTCCACATCTTCTGGGCGACAATGAAGTTACTTTCATGTACACCAGAACTAGCCTCAGTTTCCTCATTGAAAAAAATATATTTATGAGTAACCTCCGAGCCATCACTGGTGGGAGGTAAAAAACCTGCAGTTTCTAACTTTTTTGGAATGCAACTTTCTGCTGGTTTTTCGAGGTTTTTGATATGGCATAAGTGGTCTCTGTCTACAAGATCTTCACAATGAGTGCATTTATGTTTCAAACACTCATGATCCATACTTTTTTGATCAACAATTTTAAAACAGTTTTACAGGTTTTACGCGTTGCACTTATTATTTCAAAATGTTTGTTAAAACACTTTTCTGCTAGGAAACTAACAAAAGTAATCTTCCTAAATATGTTCTCATAAAAAAACAATTCCTTTGTTATAATAATAAGTGGTTAGATTTTTGGTGCATCAATAACCCCCTTTAAAAATACAGTGACATTCTGAATCTTCGCTAAAAACTGAAATTCCAATCTCAGGGATTAAATATTTTGAGAATCAGCAAACTCTTTAATACTGTATGGGCCAATTTTACACCAGCTTTATAAACCTAATGCTTTCTCTAGTTGAAAAAAACTGTCAGTTGCCTTTGATGTTTTTTGTCTGTCTACGAATTTGTTTTACCTTGCACAGGCGAATGCCCCATTAAGATAGGTCATCCCTATAACTATACTTCTAGCAAGACATGTACCATCATTGAAACTCGCAAAGGTTAATAAACATTTTTTAATCTTAATTTTCGCATCCAGATTATTGTAATACTGCCTCTTTAAATCATCATAGCACCAACTGGCTGGGATGCTAACATGCAAAAAGTTTTAAATAAAATTTGTTTCCAAGCTTACATTGGTGCTGCTTTATATAACATCATTAGGTTCCTAGAAAATTAATTCGCCCATCAATAAATCCAATAAGATAGATGTGTCAAGATTTGTGTTTTCCTTTACAACATGAATAAAATCATTTGATTCGTTTTAATGCCTTCCTTAAAGCAGGCAACAATTTTATTGAAAATGCTTAGAATCTCATTGTTAATTTATAGCAAATCTTTATTTTAAACATTTTCAGAAATACAAATTTGATATTCATTCTCTGTTTCCTAGAATATAATGTCCTATGCAAACTCATTTGAAAACCAACTTCTAATGGTTCTGTGGGAACTTTAAGATGGGACGAAGGGGTGATGGACAATTCAGGAGTTTCAACATTCTCAGATTTATTACTTATACCCCAACCATGTTGATTAATTTTAAGTGGCGGGAGGGGAAAGGTGATATCATAAAATCTGTCTGGCTGTAAAACATTTCTTAACATATACACCTGTGCAAAAGTTAAGCACCAGCAAAAACAATAGAACGTAGAAACATGATAGTACAACTAGGCTGCCATACTTTTTGTCCCCGCGTTAGCTGACATAATTCCAAGTACGAAATGCACATGCATGCATGACTTCACGCCGCTTGATGTCCGTGCGTGGCGGGAAACAACACACGTGTTCAGTTATGTAAAAGTCCAGTTTGAGGTGTAGAACATTACATACAGATTTAGGCGACAAGATTAGGAATTTTGTGTTCATGACCGTGGTTTATTTGTACAGAGAGAATTAGCTCTTGATTGTGAACCGCTATGGCAAGACGAAGGTTAAGTGATCGTGTGAAATGGCAAATCATAGGCATGCATACCACTGGTATGTCATGCAGAGAGATTGGCAGACAGCTGAACATTAACCATACTGTAATCAGTCGTTTGATTGCAAAACATGGGCAAACTAACGAGGTGAAGGACAGGCCTAGATCTGGAAGACCGAAGAAGACTACTGCCCGTGATGATCGAGCCCTAGTACGCCTTGTTAGGAGATCTCCATTCACCAACAGCAGAGTGCTCAGCCAGCAATGGGAAACGCGCAATAGAGTGTCAATGTCTACCGTCAAAAGGAGACTGTATGCTGCTGGCATGAAAGCTAGGAGACCTGTCAGACGTCCTCTCCTCACTGCACACCACAAAGAGGAGCGTCTGAGGTGGTGCAACGAAAGAAGACACTGGAACATGAGTTCCTGGAGACGGGTACACTGGTCCGATGAAAGTCGGTTCCTGCTTCATGCCACAGATGGTCGAACTCGTGTATGGAGGTCCAGACGCACGGCGTACGACCAACGTAACATCATGGAAGAAGTTCCATTTGGTGGAGGTTCCGTTATGATATGGGGGTGCATCTCATTTGATTGTAAGCTGGATCTGTTGACTGTACCTGGAACACTAAATGGACAAAGATATCAAGATTCCATACTGGATAGAGTTGTGGTCCCTCATTTTGTAAATCATGCACCTGGAACCCACCCTATATTCATGGATGACAACGCCCGACCACATCGTGCTAGAGCTGTGCATGAATACCTCTGCCAGAATGCCATCGAAACCCTACCATGGCCAGCAAGGAGCCCTGACATGAACCCTATTGAGCATATCTGGGACATTCTGGGAAACATGGTGAGAAGGAGGGATCCTCCTGTGCATAACCTACAGGAATTAACAGACGCACTCCATCTTGAATGGCAACGAATACCACAATGGCGTATCAGTCGGTTGGTGACCAGCATGAGACGTCGTGTCCAGGCCGTCATCCAGGCATAAGGTGGATATACCCGGTATTAATAATGACAGTCTCAAACTCGTGCACAGATGTTAAACTTCGTTTTCAGACACCATTAATGACAATCTAGCCACGTGTGTCAACTGTAGGGCAATAGTTGTCAGTTGTGTCAACGTAACCATATTCAGGCCTCGTTTTCAAGTTCAAACAAAAACATACAGCGTTTCCCCACCATCATAATCAGCATTCCTCTAGTTGCATTATTACCTCTTGCACTAAGATGGATGGGTACATAAATGTTTATGCTATTGCTTTCTTCATAGCACATGAATATACCCTCGCATGTGCGTAAAAATAGGGTGGTGCTTAACTTTTGCACAGGTGTATATATCAGGGTGATGATGTTAATAACCATGTGTCAGATCATGTATTAAAGGAAGCTAATTCACCAGAGCAAAAGCTTCAATCGTACTTGTAGATGCACCAGCAGAAGTGTCAAATGGATCATGTATACGAATTTCTCATGCTTGCAAACTCCAAGCTGGCAATGCACTATCCAATGGCGCTAAGGCATGCAGGCTATTAGTACCTGCTGTGAAATCACTCACATAATAATCTGTCAGTGAATCATTATGCAATGGTGGGTTTGTTGAATAAATTGGGAATGTTACTGGTTTGACCATATGCATATAGTTTGGCTGTCTGTGTAATGTGTCATTCACCTCCTCCCCCGCCTCAACATTTTGTATTCAATAGAAGAATTCTGAAAAATATGAATACATTTACTACACAAATTTCTGATCTAAAGATTAATTTGTGGAAGCAGCATTAATGTATTATTGCCATATGGTTTAAAGCGCATGGTTAACGTCTTTCATAGAATTGACAATGGATGTTTCTAACAAGATCTTTTAAAGTACCGGTTCTATTTCTCATCTTTTATTCTTGACCTGAAAAGTATACCTTGCTCAATGAAAACTATATACCACGACACATTTAAATTCATTATTAATTTTAAAAGGCAATGAAACTTTTTTGCTAAATATGAATTTAAACAAAATCTATACTATACTATAACACTATATTAGCCTTCACTGAAAGAAATATGATTATGGTTTACCTACTTACAAGTGTGTGATTGAACGCGCTCAGTATTAGTTCCAGGTCTCCATCAGTAAGGTTGTTCATAATTTCATTAAAGTCATAGAACGTTGTATCAGAACTAGTACGAGGCATGTTCCAAATATTATCGTCATTCCAACTGGTGCCTGTAGTCCTGGGGCTGATTTTCAAAAAGGCCGTAAAATAAGAGTTGGCTGCACCCTTAGCACAACATAGTTTTTTTGCATTTTCATTTAGTTTGAACATCGAACTTATAAATTCAAACCATTAACCAAAATTCCAGATGTCCGAAAGTGTCAGAAAATTGATTTATTTAGAGGTGGGGTACCATAAAATCCCGGAAATAGAGGAAAATAAGAAATACATAATATCTCAGTAATTCAGAGATGAATTGTCACCAAATTTGGCAAACTAATGTAGAATAACATATGGAATAAGTCTATCAAAGTTACACTCGCATATATCCCTTGTAGCTAGAAGGATTCAGCATTTTAAATTTTAAAATGTCAATTTTTCTGGAATATTTTTCAATGGTAACAGTACCAATTCTATATTATTGCAACCATATTGTATACAAAATAAATCATCATATTATCGATTGTGTATTTTGTTCCCCTTTCTTTTAAAACAGAAATTATCCAAATACGTTGAAAGTATCTGAAGATATAAGCATTTATGTAACCCAACCCCAAACGATTAAACGAAGAATACGGGCGAGGTTTTCGCGGAAATGATACTGCGAGACGTTCCCAATCAGGTGCCGCATCTGGAGACGAGACAACGTATGTTTTATCAATACTGATTGATTCATGTCTATGTTTAACATTTAAGTAATAATACGCAATTACAGTGAAGCAATCCTGTTACTATCAGTTATTTTAAAATCCAGTGTGTTTATATTGAAACGTTCTGTAGACTTCTTATAAAATAGCCTACAGGTTTGCTATAGGAAGAATCTCCATTATAAACGTGCTTAAAATTTGAAGGTATGCTACATTATACTTACTCAAAATATCTAAACTCATTCAATATTAGAGATGGATTCGTTATGTGGCTTGTGGCTCACACACGTTCGTGTGTGTGTGCGCGCGCGCGTGCGTGTGTGTGTGTGTGTGTGTGTGTGTGTGTGTGTGTGGGAGGGGGGGGGGGGGGGAGGGTACCTTACCAAAGAGTGTGGAACTCGCTGAAAAGGAAACACAGAGAGCAGGCAGACAGTGACGTTAATAAAGGGGAGGTTGGTAACGATGACGTGATGGGTACTGGTAGACTGACGCGGTCTAGTTTTCCCGAAACTGATATAGCAAAATGTGCCATTTGCCAAACAGATAAACGTGTACGTGGAGACAGGCGCAGGTATGAAGATTTGCATCCCCTAACGCTTCATCGGGCAGTGGAAACGTTACGAAACGCTGCCATGATGAGAAAAGATGAAAGGCTGTTACTTCAGCTTTCTGGTGGTGCTAGAGGTGGAACTGATGCTATCGCTGGTGACATTCCAGTTCACAGATCTTGTCGTAGTTCTTGCACACACCAACGAAATCTAACATTTCTGCAAAGCAATACGTCTATGGACAGTGTCTATGATGAAGCATTCAGAAGGTTATCTTGTGAAATTCAAACAGGAGTTATTGATGGGTATGAAGCTTGGAAAATGTCTGATGTTAGAGACAGAGTTGTTGAAATTGTTCTTGAATTGGGCACAGATCAGCCGAACTACCGTTCAGAAAAATTGAAAAAACGTATTATAAAATCGTTTGGAGTGCAAGTTTCTTTCTGGCACCCACGGTTTCGTAGTGAATCTGAGATGTACGTTGGGGCAGGAGCATCTGCTGTCAAAGAATTAGACATGGAGTGTCCCGATAACATACCATAAGTTGATCAAGCAACCAATGAAATGGTTTGTTTGGCTTCAAAAATTGTCAGACAGTCGATATAACAGGTGAAAGATATGCCTTGACCGCCAATGCCTGCAGATGTTTCTGGTGATTCTGTTAAAGACACTGTCCCGCCTCTTCTCTTCACTCTCCTTACCTGGATCATACACGGCATCAACGAAGATACAGAAGATGCGTTGTCTACAGATAACTGTGCTAACATTCCAGATTCAATTAAAAGACAGATATTTGCTATGGCACAGGATATTGTATACTGCAGTCGTCATGGTAGATACGTACACCAAAACATGTGGCACTAGCAGCATCAGTGCATCACTTAACGGGAAGCATGGAACGTGTTACTACATTAAATCGATTTGGTCATTGCATTTCCAAAACAAAGTTACAAGAGGTCGAAAGTGCTTTAGCGGAAATACGTCTACAAAACCAAAATGCTGCAATAATGCCAGCAAATATATTGCCAAATGTTCCTGTAAGTTTAGGAAAGCATACAACTCATTGCACTACAGGCATTGTTATACAACAAACAGTAGCAACGTGTGCTCCCCACCTAATCTATCAAGTAATACTCAGTCTCATAAGAGGTCAGTCAATTATGTGTCTCAGCCACTAATTCAGGAGTACACACATGGAAACAAGCGCATCGGGCCACGGAGAGTACATGATGCATCACAGATCATAGCTGATGTTAGGTCTTCAGTACAGGAAATTGCGTATTGTAAAGATTTTTTGGGGTTTTTGTCCTGCCTGCGTGTTAGTTTGGAATGCCCCCAAGAAGAAGACATACAAACCATGCCTGGGTGGTGTGGGTTCAATGCATTGATTAGGGATAATGAGCCGATTCCATTACCACACAGAGTTGGGTACCTGCCAGTGATTGATAACCCACCAACAGATTTAAATGCGGTTTACACTTTAATGCATAGGTCAATAGAAACAGGTGACATGATTAATAATTGTTCTACTCAAAAAGATCATCAACCTTCGGTTCTTATTGTTTGTTACCATGCTGTGTATGCGAAGGCACTCGAAATATATTGCTCACCTCTGCATGACAGTCTAAGTAGAATCGTGTTGCGCATGGGTACATTTTCACATCATCATCAACTTCCTGACTATTCTTGGTCGTCGATTTGGAAGTGCTGGTTTGCGTGACGTCTTAATTGAGTCAGATGTTCTAGCTACAGGATCTGTAGATGCAACACTTAATGGTCATCACTATAATAGAGGGATTCGTGTACATAAGCTAGTAGCTGAAGCTCTAGGTAGACTTCGATGGGCGACGTTCACAGAGTGGAATAAAGAACAGCCAAATCCTCTTAACTTTGACACCTTAGCTACTGCCATCAATAAGGTGCGGCAAAATCCATGTAAAGAAACTGCAGAGCTGTTGCTGGAATCAGAGATCTTTGTGTCGACACAACATTCTTTCAAAGAGTTATGTTTATCACTCCATCCAAATGGGTTATTTTGGTCATCATACATTGATATGATCAACATTTTGCTGCGAGTCATACGCTCAACAAGGGAAGCAGATTGGACATTGCATATCCAATGCTTACTAGCAATGATGCCATGGTTTGCTGCATATGACAGGACTAATTATGCACGATACCTTCCTGCATATATTCTGCAAATGATAAATCTCCCACAAACACACCCAGATGCGCATAAGCTTTTGATGTACAACGTTCAAGGACAAATGTATTTGGTCGTATTCCTCATGATCAAACAATTGAAGTAACAGTAAATCGGGATACTAAAACTCGTGGCGGCATTATAGGGATCACATTAAATCCAGGTGCTGTATTGAAATGGATGGTTCTAAAAGCTGACCGTGGCGAGTATCTTCGATCGTGTCGTGAACTGTCTGGACAAGCTAGTTCTGATAGCAGCAACAGACCTAAGGATGCTGTGAAAAAGCGAATTGCTGGTGACGAAGCTGCATTGCAATGTGTAGAATCATGCATAAACAACTGGTTAAATCCTTTTCAAGCAGATCAGAAATTGTGTCATCTTGCGTCAGGAAGAAATGCCCGCGAGGATGTTACATCTGATCTGATGAACGCACGTGAGAAAGGGGAAGCAGTTAGACTGGATGTATCTGGTAATGTAGACTTCTATGCTCCAATACCAAGGATGAAGTTAAATACATTTGGCTCTCTTGAGAAACAAGAATTGCCATAAACCAGTAAGCAGATACCCGTCGTGAAATCCACCCATGAAGTTTTTGGCAAATTGCTTGTTATTGGTCAGAACAGAAATATCTCGCTCACAGAACTATTAAAACATTCCCTAGGGCCATATCCGCTATCTATTGCAACACCAGAGGGCAGCCTAGTAAAGACTGTCAAAGCGTCTTTGCTTCGAGAATTTGAGAAGAACTGTGAAACATTAGAAGTATTACCAGATGATAGCGTGCACATTATAGATGCCATGGCAATTTGCATACACAAATTGTAAATCCAGTAATGACTTACAAAGACCTGGCAACTCAAATTTTCAAGAGCATTATCCGAGGTGTCAAAGCATCATCGCGTATTGACTGGGTAGTAGACACTTACCCTGAGATTTTAATTAAAAACTCAGAATGCTCTCATCGCACATCTTCTGCAGCAGGTTCCCTTAAAACAACCATTAACTCGGAGAATCAAAAAATTGACCATCAGTTCCAAAAGTCACTACAAAGCCCACAATTCAAACAGGAACTGATGCAGTTTCTCCCGAAGACATGACAACAGCCTATGTATGCCCAACTTTTAATGGGCGGTCACTCTATCTGACACATGGGGGAAGAAGGTCACCTATCACAAGTAAATGGTGAAACAAATCAAATAAATTCACAACCTATCCCCGAACTGTTTTGTAATCATGAAGAGGTCGACAGTCGCATGCTTCTACATGCTGCTCATGCTGATAAACATGACTCATCCACCATCGTTCTTAAGTCACCTGATACAGACGTTGCAGTGATGGCTATCGGAATGTGTCATGAGATTATTTTCACCACAGGTACAAAGCAACGGAAACGGCACGTTAAACTAACAAGCATAGGTTCTATTTTGGGACCACATGTCTGCAATGCCTTGATAGGATATCACGCATTCAGTGGCTGCAATTCGGCCAGCATGTTGGTTGGTAAAGGCAAAGCTTTGGGACTAAAACTTCTTAAGAACAACCCAGCATTTAGAAACCCTATGTCCCAGCTTGGTATATCCTTTCTCACTGATGAAGAGGTTTTACAAGTTACTGTTCTTCTCAAGTTCTCGAAGCAAAGACGCTTTGACAGTCTTCACTAGGCTGTCCTCTGTGGCAGTCCGTGCATTGTATGGTCATCCTAAAGAACAGGACGTGAATAGACTGCGCCATGCAATGTTTGGATCTAGAACAACTGATCCAGCAAAGTTGCAATCATGTAAAGATGCGTGCATAAATCACATTAAGCGTGCCAACTATCAGGCTGCCATTTGGCGCCACTGTTTGGAACCCCAGCTAGTTATTCCTTCTCCACATGGCAACGGATGGATCGTCAGAGGAGATTGCTCCACACTGGATGGACATTTCGGCTGCCCCAAATGCTGTGTTAGAATGTGTTAGTTGCAAGTGTAAAATATGTTCTGGTGCTCGTTGCCCTTGTAAACATTACAATTTTAGATGTACCGATACGTGTTTGTGTGACCAACAGCATTGTGAGAACCGGCATACTGTAACTTCAATTAGGGACGAAGACCCACTTCTGTCTGATGATGATTCGGATATAGAATAATTTGTGCCACGTCAGTAGCGCTAACTGTCATATCAATGCTACAGGGATTGGAAGAATTTCTGTACATTTTAATAGTAATTGATATATGAACAATCTGTTATAATATATAGGCATCATTTTAATGGTACTATGAACATTAATACGCCTTGATTCTGAAAAATTACCCATGTATACTGGATTGTACAATTACTTATGTAAAACTATAAAAGAGTGTCGTACAAAGATAATTGGCTAGTCACCGTTGCATAACTGAGCTAAAATATAATAGTATCATACATAAAATTGTAAAATTAACGTATTTTCATTATTTTCCTATATTTCCGGGAATGCGTATTACTCCTAATCGAAATGTGCAATTTTCTGTCATTTCGGACACTTGAAATCTTGGTTAATGTTTTTCAATTATCACCTCATAGCTCAAATAAAAAGAAAACACCAAGAAACCTATGGTGTACCAGGGGTGCAACGGATTAACAAATTTCCAGAACAGTCCCAGTTATGGTAAAAAGATGGAGTCGATGATGTAGACCCCACCATCCTGGATGAAAATGGTTCACTCATCGGCTCTGGTTGTTGTGATGGTGGTGGTGTGAGATTCTGCTGCTGTAGTTTCCAGGTTGTTTTTACCCCCACATCACTAATTTCACGTGGTTAATATGAACACATTCTACAGCGTTTTTTCAGGTGCGCCTATGATTTGCTTACTTCTAACACTCTTCAGATTCGACTTGATAGGAGCCACTACGCACTCATCATTATCATTATCATCTTCAATTACTATAGGATGCTCGGCACTAATTCCAGCTAATGTATCAACCAAGAAATTATACAACATTAAAAAAAAATCATAAAATATTTGTGAAAACTTGCGAATACTTGTGAAAAATCATAGAAATGATTTTTTAAGCAAGGTACTAAGACTTATGCTTGATTCAAAATATCACAGCATTTTTATACTGCTAGATGCAGAATCACCTGCCTGTTTGTATATGTGGTAAACCCGCCTAAACCTTTCCTAATTTGGTGTATTTCAAAACAACTATGTCCCACTGTTTGCTAGGACATATTTATACATGCGCATGTTACAGTACAGCTTTTTACATGCGTTATTTGTCCTTCACAACTGGGAAACACATGTTAAATTATCTCAGCATCATTATTACTGTCAAACCTTGCAGTAATGAATCATCACATTTAAGCCCAAGGTTCCAAGCTTCCAGCACCACATATTTTAAAAGTGACGTGAAAGCTTGAATACATATTTTTCACATTTATTGTTACAGAATCTTGACTTAACATATTTTCAAAATCCTTACTGGCTCTGTCAGGTTTTGGGGGTAAAATCACTATGTGAGTAAATTTGTTGTAGACAAATCTGTCTGAACTGGTTCATCAACTGGCAGGTTGTTGTATTAAAGTTATCTAAAAATGGGATAAACATCAAATTTGAAATATTGGAAAGCAGGAAACACTCTTTCCAAATGTGCATTTAACTCCTTCATGGAAATGAAATAATCACAACGTGCATCATCCATCACACGGTTTGAGGTTAGTACATTAAGTCAACGTATGATTCTTTTATTTGTCTGAGGGAAAGTTAACCCTACAACAAACTAATGTTTCATGCAAGTGTAAGGATATTTTTAACACACCAGTATTATGTAGAAAGAGAAAATATTTCAATTTTCTGTCATGAACTGGTATCTCATTAGTTAACGGGGTAGCGAAACTAAGGTATTCTACAACAATGAGAACACGATTTCTATATCAACATTGGAGAAAGTGTTGTATTTCAGACCTTGCAGTTATGAACTGTTTCATATTTTACCTAGTTACGGGTAAAGTAAGTTTTCTATAGCTAGAAAGATGTAGTTACAAACCTGACAGTTATAGACATAATGTCAACTCTTTATTTTTTGCTGTAAGGGAAGACATGTATGTTTTATAATTCGTTGAATATTAAAGGGAAAGTTTCACAGCTTGGGTGCTTTAAAAAATCAGATCATAAAGCCTGGCGGTATTTTTTAAAACAAATTTCTACTTTTGAAATTTGTTATGGAACACTCACTCTCTGGTGGTATCAGTCAAAAATGGCGCCAAATATGAAGGGAATAGAGAAGAAAACATTCAGTCATATTGACAGGCTGCAAAAAATGAGCGCTTACAATGAGCGGGAAACACTCAATCATACTGACAACCCATCAAAATCGTTGGGAAACCCCCAATCTATAGAAACAAAGCCTTCCAAACACTAATAAAAATGATTATGTTTGAAATGGTGCCCAGACTGCCACACATATGCACCAATCAGAAATAGCAGCTAGCAAACACCAATCAAAAGTAAGCTCATTTCTATATGGTGCTGAAACTGCCACAGCAACGTGCCAATCAGAAACGGTGCCTACCGAACACCAATCAAAGGTAAGCACATTTGAATTTGGCGCCCAGATTGCCACAACAATGCATCAATCAGAAACAGCGCCTACCAAACACCAAGCAAAAGCGGGCACTGAAAAATGATTGACAGTTTATTTGAATTTGGCACCCAGATTGCCACAACAACACACCAATAACAAATGGCACATACCAAGCACCAATCAGAAGCCAGTTCATTTGGATATGGTGCCCAGATTTCCACAACAAGGCCCCAATCAGAAACGGCGCCTACTGAACACCAATCAAAAGTGAGCATTGAAAAATGATCGACAGCTCTGGCATCCACCCAACAACTTAACACAATCCTCAGTTGAGCGTAGAAACCTGAAGTGTTTACATCGACTATTTCAGTAGTAACTCCAACTGATCTCCACTTATGACGTGTTGATACCACCTCTTAGGGCGAAAAGGAGCTTAGGTCTGGTGGGGCGGTGGAAGGATCTTACTACCATTACTACCATCACTATTAAACCACTGGATTGGATATTAGATTCCAGATTGCCATCCCCCAACACTCCTTATATGAGAATGTGCCACGTCTACCATAATTAACATGTAGGCATGGCTCGTGACAATCATCCAATCAAAATTGGAGCCAAATTACGTCTCATTCTACTTGTATATAGACTATTGTGTGGGATTTTCGATGATTTTCGGAATGAATGCCGCATTACTAAGGTGTGAACGTTAGATTTGGCTGAAACTTGACAAGTCCCATCCTAGCCCTATAAAAGACGGTTTTCGAAATTCTGGGGACAAAGCCGTGTCAGACTGTATGGTGCCATATATAGCTTATTGTGTGCGATTTTCGATGATTTTCGGCAATGAATGTCACATTACTGAACATTTGAAAGTTAAAATTTTGCTGAAACATGGCAGGTCAATAGTCTTATCAGAAACCTATGAAAGCCCGTTTTCGGAAATCTGAGGCCATAACCGTGGCAGACCGTATGTCGCCGTGAATATGCAATGAGGGTGATTTTCGATTTTCATGTGTCCGTTATAATATTATTTTCGTAAGTTTCTTTTCGAAATTTGCCGATGACGTGGCTGTGGCGATTCTAACAGTACCAATAAATTTTGCGAATGTGTCGAATATTCCGAATGTGAATATCAAACGTACCTAAAAAAAACCTGGCTTCATAATCTTCATCATAAAGGAATAGCTCAGCTTCTACTTTAAATCATAACCCGTTATAGAAGCTTGAGCCAAGTTATCTGAACGTAATTTCAAACAGCATTGCTGAAAATTGATTAGCGTTAATGAATTTTGTCGCTAGATTCTTTCAATTAACGCTGACGGTGATAGCTTAATACACAATCAACATGTGTAGCTCAATTGCTAATGTTACTTACTTTGTCTTAATAAAATATTCCTATATATGGTTAACCGCCTGGTTATGAAACAAGCGCCCCAGATGTATCAAAATTACACCATCAGAGTCAAGCAATGTATCAAATGAATTCTGAAATAACTCATTGTCATAATCAATTATGACCATTCAGACAGACAACCAGCCAGCCAGCCAGCGAGCCGGACATACGGACGGATGGGTTGACCGACCGACGGTCCGACTGATCGGAAGTTATGACTCTCTTATTGTGGCCATCCTTTCTCTTTTGTTGATTTTTCGTGTTTCTGAATGAAAAGGCCCAAATCCCGAAAGGACGCAGAGCCCTATTTATCAACCTGTACCTTCTGACTTGTTGTTTGATAGTTTTGACTCTTTAACCCTTTGAATTAAAAAAAAATCTCAATTTCGATGTAACTATCCAGGTAAACTGTTGGAAATTTCGAAACTAATTTGACAGGAACTTGTTGCCGCCTTTAAGTTTCAAAGTATTCAACAGAACACTGATTAAATTATTTTCGCGGTTTCGAATTCGAAATTTTAGGTGAAAATGGTTAATATCTCACTGAAGATATTCTTGTTACTCGTCGTGTTAGCGGACATTCATAAGATGAGCCAAGAATAAGAACATATTTATTTAAAGTATATGTCCATATTTGTTCTGGGCTCAGTGACCTGATAAAATGACTGCTATGACATATATTGCGGTATATAAAATGTGTCCATCTCAACTGACAGAACTGCACACCCAATTAGGCCTACCTGGAGACAGAACCAACGCGCAAACTTGTCTACACCGCCAGTATTAAAGGCCTGTCCGCACCACCAGCGCGAAAGACGTGTCTTTTCAGCCAGCACAAAACACCTGCCTACGGAGACAGCGCTAAAGATTTGTCTAGGCAGCCAACTTGAAGGTAAGCAGAACCTAGGGGTTTTTCACCTGCAATCTGCATTCTGTTTACAATGAAACTTCTTACACTATCGTCGTTCCTGAATGGAAAACGCAGTCCATGTTAAACTGTAATAGCTATTTAGGTGATATAGCAATACCTAGGACCTACTATTTTAAGAAATTGTATCATACCGCTAAAGTAAGATATCCAGGTAAACGTTGATGTTTCTCCAATCCATGTAGGGTGGCGTGATTGACTTTTAATCTAATCGGAAATCCCAAGGCTCTCTTCTTAGGTATATATAAAAGGTGGAAAGTCTGCTGAGTACGCAAGTGGAAGCGGACTATAAACCCTGACCTATACGTTTGTGATTGATATATATATATATATATATATATATATATATATATATATATATATATATATATATATATATATATATATACACCTGTGCAAAAGTTAAGCACCAGCAAAAACAATAGAACGTAGAAACATGATGGTACAACTAGGCTGCCATACTTTTTGTCCCCGCGTTAGCTGACATAATTCCAAGCACGAAATGCACATGCATGCATGACTTCACGCCGCTTGATGTCCGTGCGTGGCGGGAAACAGCACACGTGTTCAGTTATGTAAAAGTCCAGTTTGAGGTGTAGAACATTACATACAGATTTAGGCGACAAGATTAGGAATTTTGTGTACATGACCGTGGTTTATTTGTACAGAGAGAATTAGCTCTTGATTGTGAACCGCTATGGCAAGACGAAGGTTAAGTGATCGTGTGAAATGGCAAATCATAGGCATGCATACCACTGGTATGTCATGCAGAGAGATTGGCAGACAGCTGAACATTAACCATACTGTAATCAGTCGTTTGATTGCAAAACATGGGCAAACTAACGAGGTGAAGGACAGGCCTAGATCTGGAAGACCGAAGAAGACTACTGCCCGTGATGATCGAGCCCTAGTACGCCTTGTTAGGAGATCTCCATTCACCAACAGCAGAGTGCTCAGCCAGCAATGGAAAACGCGCAATAGAGTGTCAATGTCTACCGTCAAAAGGAGACTGTATGCTGCTGGCATGAAAGCTAGGAGACCTGTCAGACGTCCTCTCCTCACTGCACACCACAAAGAGGAGCGTCTGAGGTGGTGCAACGAAAGAAGACACTGGAACATGAGATCCTGGAGACGGGTACACTGGTCCGATGAAAGTCGGTTCCTGCTTCATGCCACAGATGGTCGAACTCGTGTATGGAGGTCCAGACGCACGGCGTACGACCAACGTAACATCATGGAAGAAGTTCCATTTGGTGGAGGTTCCGTTATGATATGGGGGTGCATCTCATTTGATTGTAAGCTGGATCTGTTGACTGTACCTGGAACACTAAATGGACAACGATATCAAGATTCCATACTGGATAAAGTTGTGGTCCCTCATTTTGTAAATCATGCACCTGGAACCCACCCTATATTCATGGATGACAACGCCCGACCACATCGTGGTAGAGCTGTGCATGAATACCTCTGCCAGAATGCCATCGAAACCCTACCATGGCCAGCAAGGAGCCCTGACATGAACCCTATTGAGCATATCTGGGACATTCTGGGAAACATGGTGAGAAGGAGGGATCCTCCTGTGCAGAACCTACAGGAATTAACAGACGCACTCCATCTTGAATGGCAACGAATACCACAATGGCGTATCAGTCGGTTGGTGACCAGCATGAGACGTCGTGTCCAGGCCGTCATCCAGGCACAAGGTGGATATACCCGGTATTAATAATGACAGTCTCAAACTCGTGCACAGATGTTAAACTTCGTTTTCAGACACCATTAATGACAATCTAGCCACGTGTGTCAACTGTAGGGCAATAGTTGTCAGTTGTGTCAACGTAACCATATTCAGGCCTCGTTTTCAAGTTCAAACAAAAACATACAGTGTTTCCCCACCATCATAATCAGCATTCCTCTAGTTGTATTATTACCTCTTGCACTAAGATGGATGGGTACATAAATGTTTATGCTATTGCTTTCTTCATAGCACATGAATATACCCTCGCATGTGCGTAAAAATAGGGTGGTGCTTAACTTTTGCACAGGTGTGTGTATATATATATATATGTATATATATATATATATATATATATATATATATATATATATATATATATATATATATATATATATATATATATATATATATATATATATATATATATATATATATATATATATATATATATATATATATATATATATATATATATATATATATATATATATATATATATATTTGCTCAATCACAAACGTTCTATCTGTAGATTGACAATGTAGTGTAAATGTAACCATCCAGGTGAGTTATTTCAGCAACAGCTTCCGAACAAATTAGTTTCAAAATATCCAATATGATAATTACAGGATAAAGCATGTGTTGTTGTATTTGTACATCCGTGCAATGGTGTAGATAACTGGTTGTTTCGCGTGTTAGATCACCGCCAATGAGCCATGGTCAAGCGAAAAATAAATATGAATCAATTGAATCATAAACATGCATATTTTTTCATACCCGCACTACCATATACCACGATTTCATAAACAACAAAATTATAGCTTATCATTTAGAAACTAGGTCAGCAATTCTCGTCCACCAGCCCGCCCGCCTGCCCACTGACCCGCCTGCTGGCCCACCCGCTGGCCAACATGCCAGCTCGCCCACCCACCACCCACCCACCCACTCCGCCCGCCTGACCGCTAGCACTCTGGCCCGCACAGTCATAAACGTCATAAACATACAATTGTGGCGAAATTAAAACAAACTACATACTTCCGGCTCCCGCGCATGACGTCAGACTTAACAGGTTTATTATAGTAATAACTAGATTGCTCTGTCGATGGCGCGTCATTGCAAATCCCCACGCTCGCCGCTTTGAACTTTTGACACTACCCCCATCCACCCACCACCCACAGCCATTTGCAGTCCGCAATCATATGGGTAACTCACATACCAAAGTTGGTTGAATTCCGTCCAGCAGTGTCAGAGTTGCATTACAATCAATTTCAGACAGTTGAGCCCATCCCCCAGGGTGCGGGGCCAAATGTAAATGTGCTCACCCATTCCACATTGATATGGTTAATTTACATACCACATTTGGTTGAATTCCGTCAAATGGTTTCGGAGAAGTTGCATTTACAATCAATTTCTTGGCCTCCCTCGGACGGGGCCCAATCTAAATGTGCCCGCGCACTACACATTAATATGGGTAACTTACAAACCAAATTTGCTTGAGTTCCAACTAACAGTTTCGGATAAATTGTAGTACAATTAATTTCTTGAACCTTTATAACAAATTTAAATGTGCTTATGCACTCCACAGTGACATGGGTAACTCATCAAATTTAGTGAGTTCCGTCCAATGGTTTTTTGGACGAATTGCATTACAATCAATTTCTTGACATCTCGGTGGGTGGGGTGGGGGAGAGGCAAATGTAAATATATTCATCCATTCCACATTGATATGGGTAATTCACATACGACATTTTGTTGAATTCTGTCCAACGGTTTCGTAGGAGTTGCGTTACAACCGATTTCCGCAGGTTAAAATCTGACCTTTTGACGCCCATGGGAGCGGAGCCAAATGTAAATGGCCGTATGCACTCCGCAATCATATGGGTAACTCACATATCAAATTTGGTTGAATTCCGTCTAACGGTTTCGGAGTAGTTACAGTACAATCGATTTGACCTTTTGCCCCCTGACCGTCCAACGGTTTCGGAGATGTGTTACAATCGATTTTCAGCGCAGACACGCAGACACGCACACACGCATTCACGCACGCACGCGCGCACGCACGCACGCACGCACGCACGCACGCACGCACGCACGCACGCACGCGCACAGACACACGGGTTGCACGATATAATCCCCAAATTCTTCGAAAAACGTGATGGTAATAATCATGAACTTCTGATTCACAGATGTTTCCAGGAGCACTGCTGTTTATCGCGGGAATCTGTGCCTGTTGTGCGCTGATGTCCCAGGCAACTCTTGTCTGCCAATCTATCACAGGCTGTGAATCATTTCCATACACGGATTGGAAGGCAACCGGCACAATAACACAACAGGGCAGCTACCAAGTACGTCTAATATACTTAACGTGTAAAAGCAGTTATTTTATATTCTCATATTTCGACGCCGTTGGAAAAAAACCCCTCTTCATATTCAACGCTTTTATTATCAAGCTGCTGTATTATTATTTGTCCAGTAGTTTAAGGTGATACTAATGCTGGAATCTATCTGCCATAACGTCATCGTCAATGGACCCTTCCAGTTTAAGCTATGCTCCACCCATCTCTAGCTAAGCTCCACCCACACCTCGCTCGTGTTATGATCGATCGATCTCTGAACTCCCTGACTATCAATCTCCAGAAAACTTTACAGGCAAGCCGTTTACTATTTTGAAACTAATTTGACTGCACCCAGTCAAATTGTTTTCAAAATATGAAACAGCATGTTTCTTAAATAGTTAAAACATGCAATTCGCACAACGTGTCGGACTATTAAGCGTTAAAGACGGGCTTAATCAAATCAGTCATGGCGTCATGATTATGACGTCAGCATGCACGCCGCGTAGTTGATTATGGCGTCATATGATTGACTGAGGAAATGGATTCATGAATTGCGTCACATGTAGGCTGACGTCACAATCAGAATGCAATAACCGAGAATTATTCTTATTATTATAATAATTATTCTTCACGAATTTCGCCACCTATCTCCTCCTACAGTTTCCATCCCATCAACTCCAAACTTGGCCAACTTGTAGTAGCCATTGTGACTTGCATTGCTTTTGCTTTTACTTTGGATAGGCTCAAGGCTTTTCGCGCTACCAACCTTTGAGTGGGCAAAAAAGTCCCATAGGAAATGTATGGGGAGTTTCAAAATTGATCTTTAAACTGCTACTAAAGCTAGAGTTTGCAATGGATCACTACCATATTTGCTGAGGGTGTTACCACTGGCCATTTGTTTAAAAAAAAAAAATTCTAACTGGCCGCCAGAACTTTGACCGCAAAATGCATGAAACAAACCCCATAGGAAATGTATGGGGATTTCAAATGAATGTTTGAAGTGCTACTACACCTATAGTTTTGATCGGATCACTCCCATACTTGGGTAGGATGTTGCCACAGATGATGATTTTTTGTTAAATTTTTTTTTTCAAAATGGCCACCATGAAAAAACTTTGCCCAAAAATACCAGTTTTCGTTTTTTGCAATTTTTTTTTTCAAAATGGCCGCCAAAATCAAATTTGGTGAACTTCTAGCTCTCATATTGACCTGACTTGCTGTCAAATTTAAAGTTGATCCGACCAACAGTTTTCGAGAAATTGAGCTTTTGGGTGCCACATATCCCCCATAGTAAACATATGGGAGGAATATTGGAACAGTGTTATCTCCTATAGTTTTCTTCCGATTCTCGTCAAACTTGGCCAGATTCTAGAACATCGAGAGATCTAAAAAGTTTCCAGTGAAAATTTTAATATTTCCCTTTGGTTCAAGGTCATTCACGGGTAAAGGTTTCCAGTTTTCATGTTTGGCATAAGTTACCAGCCTTTCATCGTGCAACTTCAACGATCATGTTAGAAGACACACCTTTTGTCATCTCTTTATTAGACGAGGCCTTATACTATTTCTTCATGGTCATACATCGCACATTTACACTTACTTCAGTAAATGTTCTCTTGTTGTTATTATTATTATTATTATTATTATTATTATTATTATTATTATTATTATTCTCAAGGAATTTCGCAAACTATCTCCTCCTACAGTTTTGATCTGATCAACTTCAACCTTGGTCACCTTGTACTACCTATTGGGATCTAGTATGCTATTACCTTTCTTCTCGATCGGGTGTATGGTTTCCGAGATATCCGCATTTCTGCGGACAAAAACTCCCATAGGAAATGTATGGGAGCAATATTCGGATAGCGACTACACCTAGAGTTTTTCCTCAATCATCTTGGAACTTCACAGACTTCTAGCATGTATTGGTCCGCATCTTTTCTAAAATATTTTTTGGCCACGGTGATCAGATTTGGAGAAAATCTGGCATAAGCCGAATTTTTTGGAATCAAGATACTTCATATTTCTATGGTGGTCAGATGGTTGAAATTTGTCATATACGTAGATGTATTATACTACTCTCGATTAGTGAAATAGAATCGTTAGCGAACATGTTAACCATTCAGAACTCTGCATTTCCGTGCCCCCATGTCCCCATAGGAAATGCATGAGAGCAATATTTGGATACTGACTGCTCCTAGAGTTTTGCCTCTATCATCTTGAAACTGGAAAAACGTCTAGCATGTTTTGACCCACATGGTGACCCAAAATATTTGAGAAAATCTGGCATAAGCCCAATTTTTTGGAATCAAGATAATTCATATTTCTAGGTTGGTCAGATGCTTGATATTTGGGATATACGTAGATACATTATACTACTATAGATTAAAATGGATAAAATCGTTAGCGAACATGTTAACCTTTCAGAACGTTGCATTTCCGTTCCCAACATGTCCCATAGGGAATGTATGGGAGCAATTTTCGGTGAGCAACTGCTCCTAGGATTTTTCCAGATCATCTTGAAACCTAACATATTTCTAGGATCTGTTGACCCGCAAGTTGGCCAAAAAATCTTTTCGTTTTAGTGACCAGTTTTTGAGAAAATGCTGAATGACAACAGTTATTGACATCATGAGAATTCTTACTTCTGTCCCTGTCACAGGGTTGGCATTTTTTACATCCCTAGATACCAGATGCTACTATTGCTTACTAAAATAAAATCGTTAGTGGACATATTAACATTTCTAGTATTGCAAATCTGCACACTAGACAATATGTCCATGATTTGCTGATAGATGACGGGATTATGGTCGGATTGTTTCAGCATTTAGATCGCCTGATTTGGGGCGGAATTGCCTCTCAGACACCATTTACAGAACTCCGATATCCCGAACGGTTTATGAGATATTGAGATTTTTGTATCGTAGACAAATATGTCAATAGGGAATGTATTGGAAATTGATTTGATGATAAATGGCCCAGTTTTGGAAATATTATATCTTGGTACATTTCTAGTACGCACCAGGCATGTATAGATCATCTACAGAAATTGGATCTGTTGTATGGTTCCCGAGAATTCCACGTTTTCTTGTCCAAAAAGTCCAATTTGAAATGTAAGGGAGTGCTATTCAGACAGCAACTCATCCTAGAGTTTCTTGCAGATCATGGAGAAACTTAACAGACCTCTAGCATCTGTTAACCCGCATCTGACACCCACATATTTTCTTTGTCCATTGAGTACTATTTGCTATTTCTAGCCTCCAAACTTGAGACACTTTCAGTACACCTTAGGGCCTGGGATGTTTTTCTTTTTCTTTTGGATCCAGTGAATAATTTCCAATGAATACTCTTATCTGTGCCCAAAATGCCCCGAAGAAAATGTATGAGAGTGATATTCTGATAGCGACTCCCCTTAAGGTTTCTGCAGATCATGTTGAAACTTAACATCCTTCCAGAATCCGGAGTCACACATTCGACCGAAAATCAAGGAAAAGGTCATCAAATGTCAAATGAAGGAGAAATTAATTAGTTTTGTTTGGCCCAGGTAGTCAGAAACAATCTAAATTCACCAGATTTAATTGCCTCAATCAACTCCAACAGGTAAAGGGATGTAATTCATGCCAAACCTAAAATTGGTCACTTTGACCACTGATTGACCGTGACCTTGGACGGGTCACTTTCAAACCATCAGGAGAATCGAAATTCATCATATTGAACTGACACAATCAACTTCAACAAGTAAAGGGAGGTAATTCATGCCAAAAACAAAAATTGGACAGGTTTTTTGCATGAATTGCCTCCCATTACATTTAATTCGTTAATTTCTCCTTTATTTGACATTTAATGGCATTTTCCTTGATTTTGGTAAAAAAAATTCCACCACAGCAAATTAGGACACATTATTTTATACTTTAGGGTCAATGCTATCGATTTTCAAGAAATCAGCTTTTCCATACCCTGGGTAAAACTATGGTAATTTGAACTATTGATCTTTGAACTGCGACAACACTTAGACTTTTTATTTTATTATTATTATTATTATTATTATTATTATTCAGGCTACCGTTACAATCGCAGTATATGGTAGTGCGGATGTGAAAAAATATGCATACAGAGAAGCTGGTAATTTCGGGACAATCACTGCGATTATGACGGAAACTACGGTAGGGGCATGCTTCACGGTCATTGAATGATACAAGACATATTTGCTGTTATCATTCATTATACTTTTCCCATGATAGTTTTGTTGAGCTGGGTGGACTATGAATAGTATTACTACGGCGGCGCAGTGCCGGATTAAGCGGATTAAGCGGATTAAGCGTTGCCAGGGCTGGGGACAAAGAATTTTGGTGGCGTTTGGTGGATGCGAAAGGCAAACGAAAACTACGAAAAAACGGACACGGGGTCCGGGATCTTCCCCAGGAAAATTTTGAAATGTAGATGCTCGCAGATGGCATCTCCTGCATTTCTAGAGGTAAATATCGACCATCGGTTGGCTATTAAATTATTCTTTTTTTAGCCATTTAATTTCATTGTTTTTGTTCACTCAGTTTTTGAGCCGTTCAGTTGTGAAAACAGGACTGAATAAAAAACTGAATGAACAAAAAAATGAAATTAAATAGCTAAAATAGAATAATTTAACATCCAATTGAAGGGCCGTATTTAGCTCCGGAAGCGCGGGTGGTGCCATCTGAGAGCATCTAGAAGATAAAAAATAATATTAAACTGTAATACAATCAACCATCTGACTCCTAAAACATCAGAAAAGTCTCAAAACAAAGAAAAACACTCTTTAAAAAAATAATACTGAAACAATATATAATGGACAAATAAGACAATAAAACCATATCCTGTTGTGCAGTTTCTCTCTTTACAAACGAAAATAGCTCTCTGGACATCATGCCTAGACAGCTATTCTCGTTTGTCAAAAGAGAAACTGCATAAAACACATTATTCACTCCCAAAAAAAAGATTTTTGATAGAAAAAATTGTGGCTGGTCATGATATGGAGCCGGGTGGGGGAGCTTTGTGAGTGTGTGGGGTGGGGGGGATTATAATCCGCTACTGCGGCGGCGGCGGCGGCGTAAATAGTATAAGGCTTAACGAAACCCTAAATCTAATAGGCTAATAGATATATGCAGTGTTTATATATTCAAATACTAATATACACTTAATTTGGATGGATCCGATCTGTCACTCATGTATCTGACGTTGGCATAATCAAATATGTCACTTAATAGATGACGTCGCAATCAAGTGACGTAGGTCGGTCATGACAATGTCTGAATAGTGTGGGAGTGGATTTACATTTTCATAAACATTCTTTCGAGCATGTCAAGACTAATCTGACTGATAGCTGTTGCTGCCATATGTGGTCTTGGAATATGGATTCGCGAAATTCTGGGTTCAAATCGATAAAATGGATTCGAATGCTCTTGCAAAGTATTCCGAGGTTAGTTTGAAATGAGACAGGTATGGATAGAAATGGGCCGCTATATCTGTACACTTTTTGTTGGGTTGTGGTTGGTTATCACATTTCTAATGTCACCATTACTGGTTGAGTTCGTGATGAATAAGGACCACTGTGTGTGATGTAGTGTTTAACTCGCCGTGTGTCAACAGCGCCTCGAAGCGCTCAAAATTGTACTCATATCAATTAACCATTTAATGGCCAAGATTTTTCAAGAAAATTCTAATTTTGTATCCCAAGAGACTGTTTTTGTTTTAATTAACCCCTGCCATTTATAAATTAACTTTCCTCAAAACCACTTCAGAGAAGTTGTTGTCCGGCTAATGGTCGAAGAAATTCAAATTTTGCTGTGGTTAATCAGTGTCCATTTGTATGCCAAGAGCGTATAACGAGCAAGTCATTCCAGTGGTAAAATTTCAAAAATAGCTTTCTCTTTTATGGCAAATGAACATCCATACCTCAATGGCAGGGGCAGTTTTGGCTTGCTCTAATGGTATATGAGATAACCTAGATAACACAGCGTACTGGGCCGATGCTGGGCCAATACCGTGCCGATACTTTCAGTGTCGGCGCGGTATCGGCACAGCATCGGCCCAGTACACTGCGTTAGTAGAGAAACTTCTATTAATTTTCAACACTCTTTCTTATGGCAGGATGCGTTTTTATTAAATTTTCTTTAATGTTGTATTTCTGTCAGTTTTATCAATATGTCACGGTAATAAACAGTTGTAGCATTTGTATTTGGGGCGCGCAACCTGAATAAAGTATAGTGTGGCTATATCGGATCATTGTTAAATTTTCTACATTTCTGACAAACCCACAAATAGCGCAGCAGATATTGGCGTATACGTATGGGGGGGGGGGGGGGGGGTTCCTGTATACTACGATCCACGATTGTCGCACGACTGGATAGTAATATACAGGAAATCAAAAAGTTCGTCACTAGCTTAATAAACAATTTTCGTTCTGTTGAATTTTTTAAACTAATTTGGCTGTGTTAGCTGTTGCTGCCGTAGGCAACAACAGCCCCTGTCAAATTAGTTTCAAAATATGTAACATCTTGCCTGTTTACGTTGAAATTTAGGCCTTGTTCTCAGATGCATCCGCTATTTCGCTAAATACCAGGTATATCGACTAGCGCTCTCATTGAACTGGCTCTTGTACTGGCGTACTATGTGATATTACCTTCTCTCACCTTCCACCGGATAGCGCTATGGCCATCGTTATATCTATCCGCTATGTATAAACCTACATCGTACGCGAAATAGTTAAACAGGATTAGACAATTAGAAAGAGGCCTTAGGCCGTGTTCTCACTAGAGACTTAGGCCGTGTTCTCACTAGAGACTTAGGCCGTGTTCTCACTAGAGACTTAGGCCGTGTTCTCACTAGAGTCTTAAGCCGTGTTCTCACTAGAGACATAGGCCATGTTCTTACTAGAGTCTTAGGCCGTGTTCTCACTAGAGACTTAGGCCGTGTTCTCACTAGAGACTTAGGCCATGTGTTCACTGAGGTATGACGCTATTCCCGATAAACTCTCCAGTGAAAACACGGCTTTAATCTGGAATAATGCCATACTTCAGCATAGCGTTATTCCTGATTAAGGCAATGCTCTCACTAGAGAGTTAATCGGGAATAACACCAAACTGGCGATATTCCAGATTAAGTCTCTAGTGAGAACACGGCCTAAGACTCTAGTGAGAATGCGGCCTAAGTCCCTAGTGAGAACACGACCTAAGACTCTAGTGAGAAAACGGCCTTAGGTTCGGGGAATACAGGTTTCAAAGTTTCAAATCGATTCCAACACGTTTAAAACCGGTGGACGAAGTTCAGCTAGAAATGGGCGGGACATTGCTCGAAATAGATCCCTGTGCTAAAGGATAACGTCAGTATGGCGTTACGCTAGTTAAATCTCTTGTGAGAACACGGCCTTAAGATAAGAGGTAACGGTAATTTCGGTGCCATAGTGATCACTTGATAAAGTTAATATGAGATTAAAGCCATGTTCTCACGAGAGCCGTAATCAGGAATAACGTCATTCTGAAGTATGGCGTTATTCCTGATTAACTCCCTAGTGAGAACACGGCCCAAGACAATTTGTGTGCCAAGTCTTGAATATGAGAATATTGAATGGATCAAATCTGTCACTCAAGTATTTTACTTCATAAACAATGTATGCGACTTGATAGCTGATGTCACAATCAGATGACGTACACGTTTGTCACGGAAGTAGCATTATTGATGTAGATACCGAAATATCGCCTGAGTTTTCAAAAATGCATAGTCTTATCTGATAATAAGGTTAGCCTGTGAAAAAGCTTTAACATGTCTCAGAAATGCCAATGATACCAAAATGATTAACATGTCCAAATTGAAATTCTCATATATAAGATGTCCCACGTGATCACACATCTTTTAGAATACCATACTACACCCTAGATAGAGCAGCTTAATGAGCCGCTACTAGGACGGATTGATCCCTGTATTAGTTAAGTACAGACCCAGTATAATCTGCGTTAATAATAATAATAATAATAATAATAATAATAATAATAATAATAATAATAATAATAATAATAGTACATTTGTAATGCGCTAAATCCATGCGATTGCATGCTCTAAGCGCTGACAATAAGAGAGAAATTTAGCATACAGCTTCTTTAAACAAGAATGTTTTCAAGTTAGTTTTAAATACGGATAAAGTCGGGGCAGATTTAATGAGTTGGGAGATTATTCCACTGAGTGGCGGCCACGAATGAAAAGGCTTTATGGCCATAGGTTTTAGTGTTTACTCTGGGAATCTTCAGGAGATTTTGTTCAGAAAATCTGAGGGTTCGTGTAGGTGTGTAACTCTCTAGCAATTCAGATAGGTACGTTGATGCAGTTTCGGAGACACATTGATATGCTAAACTTAGGATTTTGAAACGGATTCTGTATTCTAGTGGGAGCCAGTGTAAATCTTGAAGAATGGGGCTAATGTGGTCATACTTATTTCTCAGTGATACAATTCGCGCAGCTGTGTTCTGAACTTCCTGAAGCTTGTTAATGGGTATTTTGGAAGCACCTGCGAGAAGACCGTTACAATAATCGAGTCTCGACATTACTAGTGATAACACGAGCCGTATTGCCGCTTCACGAGTGATGTACTTCCTAATGTTTTGTTTTTTCCTAGCTGCATAAAGCACACCTTGCAAATATGATTTACATGACCTTCCATATTTAATTCAATAATCGAGGAGAACGCCTAAATCTTGTACAACAGTAGCCAATCTGGATTCTACATACATAATTCTACACGTACGATAATTTCAGGATGTGAGTTTGCTACAGACGAGGAAGTACATGGTCTCCGGACAAGGAAACAGTCGTAGTTGTGTTCCAACCATTCCTTTCTTAGCTGAATTTGAATACAGGTGGAAAGATTGTGTCCCGGCAGGTATGTCAATCTACATCAAATATCAACAAGACCAATCAAGGACTGTAGATACTTACTCTCACACTTTGACACATTAAAGATTTCTCGGATTTCCCGGATTTTGTTTTTCGGAGCACGCGCAGCGTTTTGGAAGCCGTATCCACAGTCATGGTCTGTCTGTCTGTCTGTCTGTCTGTCTGTCTGTCTGTCTGTCTGTCTGTCTGTCTGTCTGTCTGTCTGTCTGCTTGCCTGCCTGCGTACCTACATGCCTGTCTGCTCGCATGTGTCCTGATCCAGTTTGGCTGATATTTAAACACAACGAAGGAACTTGCAGTGCAAGAGGATTTCAAAACACTGGCCGTGATCCGGATAAGAGAATCCTGATCCGCAGCGGATCAAGTTCTGTATCTATAAATATCTCATAAACTACTGGTCTATTTTCGCTCAAATTTTAACAATGGAAAAAGTGTGACTATACACTAGGATTTCAACATTTGGGCGTGGTTCATGAAAATTCGATAAAACCTGGAAACTCTATAAAAATCCGGAAAATAAAAAAAATCCAAAAATTCGACAAAAACGGAAGGGCGCGGGAATGTAATCTCTGATTGCTATTGTTATATATGTTATATGCAAAGGCGTTGCGTAATTAGGTCGGCCACCAGTATTGGACGCTGCTGAACATCTAGGAATTGCCAAGTTCAAGTTCAAGTTCACTTTATTACACCCAGGCCTTGTATAGGCATATGCGGCATTACAGTTGACAATATATTTCATGACGGTAGATTTTATATACATAATTTTATTCATTATAAATTTATCAACAAAATGCCATTCGTACACTTGAAGGTAGCATAAGTAGAAACGTCGAAATAATCAACAGTTATTAGATTGTGATTCAAATCGTACACTTGAAAATGGCGCAGAGAAGTTAACTTGAGTATTTTTCAACCAAATTACTTTAAAAAATATTCGAAAGTCATTAAATTGCTGATTTATAAATGACATACAGTTCGTACACTTGAAAAGGCCACAGAGAGAAACTGAACTGAACATATTCACAAGTCAAATTAGTTTCAGAATACCCAATAGTTATTAAAATGATTTATCAATAATATACAATTCGTACACATGAAGGTGGCATAAGCAGAATTGAGCATTTTCTCCAGTTAATCATTGCTGTGACTAAGGCTGTGTTCTCACTAGAGAGTTAACCTGATTAAAACGCCCTCGTCAATGTGTCTTGTCCACTGCGAGCGCATTAAGCTCATTTGGGTTCTATTTCGTCTTTAGTGGTCCTAGATTTCGTTCATTGAGGTTTGTTCCCAAAACACTTAGCAAGTTGATGTTGCGGGCCGATCTTTGCGTGCGTGATACCTGTTGGCACCTACGACTGCACATTCTTGTGCTTTCTGAGCAGGCATATTTTCTGGAAATCGAAGAACATACCCGAACATAGACCATCGTTACGCTACCATCTGTTTTACAGCTTCTTTCTAATGTAGGGCACCGCATTTGATATTAGACAGTGTAGATTTGTAATCGTTCGCACTTTGCAGATGTTTGCGGTGACATGTGTTAAGTTTCTTCAAGAGTGCTTTCTGTCTGAGCTGCACAGCTATTGCAATCTCATAGCACTGTGGATGCACGTGTAGCATCATATAGATGAATCTTGACATTCAGGGGGATATTAAAACGACGACTCCCCAACTTCCAAAAGAACTGGGAGACTAAATATGCCATGTTGCGCAACGAGTTCCAATGTCGATATAGGTGCATATGAGGGAGCCCAAGATTCTGCTCTTCATCTACTTCTCAGTTCCCGATGGATGGGGTGGGATGCCTTGGTGGTGGGGTAGTGGAGGGGTGTTACCGTCATCATATTCAGTTCTGCTGTGTCAGATAGTGAACTGTTGTCTCTGCATTCATGCATGTAGAGGCGTGCAGCCTTGAGCTGGTTTACAGCTGTTGGAAGTAGACAAGTACGGTAGTCTATCAAGAGGGCCTTTTTCCCGTCGACAAATTCCCCATTATCTTCATACTCAATCTCTAGTAAAATACCTATTATTGAGGTTGTAGGTTTTGGTCGTGTTGGTGTTCTCGAACAAATGATTTTGTCGTGGGAAAGTATCAAGAGAAAAGCACTGGTGATAATACCAACATCTTGTGGCGATCCGATCGATTTTTTAATCTGTACAGGAGAAATTGGAAGATCTGTAGTCTCCTGATAGTATCAAATGCACGCAAGATGTCGATTCCCATCTTCCAGAAGACGTAATGCTTTGATTGTAGGCCTACTGATATCAATATCCGTTGTGCCCAGACTATACCAGCGCGGCTCCATCGTACTAACATACGTCCACTCACATAGCTACGCTGTTCGAGGCCATACTTGCAGACCTGTGATTTCTCGCTATGTGAAGTAACATTACGCTAGTGGGTTGGAGGTAGCCAATCAGATTTCTGCCTACTTGATGGGCGAGAGCCCATCTGGTGACCTAATTTACAATCACAAAACAACGGCAATCGCGACGCTGTTGATCTGGAAAGAGACATTTGCACAAGTTTGCAATAGTTTTGCTCTAAACAAGTTATCTGAGGAACAGAAAATGTGTAGATTGGTTTTCGGTAACAAAAACCGCTAGTTTGGTTTACGCACATGTGTAAATTTGTTGATTTCCCGATTTCTTATCGAACAATCTCATTGGCGCAAGTTGACTGACACCAGTTCATTAATATGTATGAAGCTTCGTGAACTTAGAACAAACATCAAAGGCGTGCAAGCGCGGTACTCGATACACTGTGATCCAGTCATGTAAAACTTATAAAACAACGATGAATAAAGCTATAGCTGAAAATAAGAGATTTTTTAAAATCAAAATAGAAAGATTACAGAAATCGGACGCGCGAGCATACTGGAAAATTATAAAGTCCCAAGACCCAAAAACTGAAAAATGTAAAATCCAAATTGACGATATGTATACATTTTATAAATCTATAATCCAGAGTGACGATGTCCCCAATATCCAAACGCACACTAATGATACAGGACAACCAACAAATGACCTACTTAACTCCGAAATTACAGTATCTGAAATTAGAAATGCAATACAATCTCTGAAAACTAACAAAGCTGCCGGAGGGGACGGGATAATCAATGAATATCTTAAGTCCAGCGAACAAACAATGATACCCATCTATTATACGCTTTTTAATTGTGTACTCGAAACTGGAAATATATCTGAAGCATGGACTGATGGGCTAATTAAACCTATATATAAAGGTAAAGGTCCCCTAAGTCAGCCGCAAAACTATAGGCATATTACACTGGAGAGCTGTGGGGCTAAACTGTTTACTAGCATCATAAGTAAAAGGATTTATAGTTATCTGGAAGAAAACAATCTTATTCAAGAAAACCAAGCTGGCTTTAGACGAAAATACTCAACAACTGATCATCTATTTGCACTAAACGCGATCCTAGAAATCTACCGAATTAAAAAGAAAAAATTATTTTGTGCCTTTATTGATCTAGAGAAAGCGTTTGATAAAGTTTGGAGGGAAGCACTATGGGGTAAATTATTAAGGGAAAATAGTAATGGGAAAATATTCAGAGTGATTCGCAATATGTATTTTGGCATAAAATCAAGGGTATGTATGAATGATGAATTATCAGAGCCTTTTACGTGTAACTGGGGGTTGCGGCAGGGAGAAAATCTTTCCCCTATATTATTTAATATCTATCTCAATGACCTTCAAGAATACCTGGAAAACTCAAATTGTGACAGTCTTATAATTAATGATAACATACACGTCTATCTTAAATTGCTGGTGCTCCTATACGCAGATGACACAGTGTTGATAGCAGAAGATGGTATTACTCTACAGCTGAGTCTGAATGCCTACAACAGTTACTGTAAATTGTGGAATCTCAAAAGTAATAAGGATAAAACAAAAGTGGTAATATTCGGAAGCAATAAAAGGGGACGGGGGAATTGTAATTTTACTTTAGATGATGAAAATATTGAAATAGTCGATAAATATAAGTATTTAGGTATACATTTCTTTTACAACTCCCGGTATATAACAGCACTTAAAACACCTAGCAGAACAAGCTACTAAATCGCTATATTCACTATACCGGAGATGCGAAAATATGGATCTACCAATAAACTGCCAAATAAAACTGTT
>CM067368.1:42228421-42272366 GCA_034401795.1 Chaetoderma sp. LZ-2023a | reverse complement strand
TTCAGGGATCTATCGACCCCAACACGCGCGACGTGTGGGTGGAGATTAACTAAAGATGGGGGGGGGGGGGGGACATAGCTAAAACTGGGAAGGTCAATTCCCTTTTTCCTGAAATGTCATCAAATACCGAAAATGAAAACGTACCCATCATATGACGTCATAATCATCTACGCGGTGTGTAGAATGACATCATAATGGATGACGTCATGAATGATGTCGATAAATACGTCACGAACGCATATTTGAAGACGGGCTATGCCTTGTTGTACAAATTGTTTGCTTTTACTATTTAATAAATATTCTGTTGAATATTTTGAAACTAATTTGATTAGGCGCTGTTGCTGCCATAGGCAGCAACAGCACCCAGTCAAATTAGTTACAAAATATTCAACAGCTTCCCTGTATAGTTTTCAGGAAATTGATAGCTAGGGCATTCGGGGATCGATCAATCCCAACACGGCGAGGTGTGGGTGGAGCTTAGCTAGTGATGGGCGGGGCATAGCTAAAAATGAAAACAATTAATGCTGTTTCAATTTTGTTTCAATTTTACATGACAATTATCAATCTTCTTTGGTAAATATAATTTTGAAATCGGCTCACAAACATGAATCTCACGAGAAACGCTTCCACGAGGATGAAAAAACCGTCTCACGTGTTTGGTTTTTACTTTTCTTTTTAGGCATCAACATGCTAATATACTGAGCCAAAAAGGTTTAGCAGTGAACAGTGAAGTTTGGTTTGTTGTGTTAAAACTATGCGTCCATTTATAACCAAATTTGCAGGCATATTTCGTCGATGTAATGTCTCGCTGATCATGAAGAAATGCAAATCATTTCTTGCATTTCTCGGCCGCACGCTTACCGCATGTGAGAATGCATTTTTCATGCACTGGCCCACATTGGTGGGTAGCGAAGGGAAAAATTCATCATATTGCACAACCAGATAACGAACGTTAACAGAAAACGCTTAAAAGTTTACCCTAGCGAACATGGGCCGCCGCCCAGGGGCTACCCGGAAATCAGCGCCATGAGGTAATGGGAAGACTCGCTGCTGGGCAGAGCGTTCGCTCTGTTGCTCGACATTTTAATGTTCACGCCTCAACCATTTCCCGTCTCCGCCAACGTGAGCAGGAAACCAGACATGTTAATGACCGACCACGATCTGGCATACCGAGAGCAACACCACCACGAGAAGACTGCTACTTAGTGACGTCATCACGACGTCACAGGTTTGAGACTGCGCCGCGGCTGTCCCGTAGTGTGCACACCGCTACCGGCACTACAGTGCATGCACAAACTGTGCGAAACAGACTCCATGATGCTGGACTGCATGCCCGTCGTCCACTTGTTGCTGTTCCGCTTACAGAGCGTCACATCGAGAATCGGTTTGCATGGGCAAGAACTCATCAGCGATGGCGTGCTCAACAATGGAGCCACGTTTTGTTCAGCGATGAGTCGAGGTTTTGTGTGGATGTGGCGGATGGTAGGCGACGGGTTTGGCGACGTTTAGGAGAACGGTATGATGCAGCCAACATCATTCAGCACGACAGATTCCATGGCGGCAGTGTCATGGTGTGGGCTGGAATCCATGAAAATGGCAAAAACAGATCTTATTGTGATTCTCAGAAATTGTCATCCCTTTTATGCAGCATCATGCAGACATTATGTTCCAGCAAGACAACGCCCTCTCATCATTCAGCTAGGGTCACCAGTGATTTCCTTGAGGCTAACAACGTTCCGGTGTTGGACTGGCCAGCGCGATCACCGGACCTGTCTCCTATCGAACACGTGTGGGACATTCTTGGCCGTATGGTGCGTGAGAATCATCCACATCTTCACAACGTGCGGGAGCTGGAAGCTGCACTGCTCCAGGAATGGGATGCGATTTCTCTTCGTGACATCAGGTGCTTAATTCGAGGCATGAGAAAGCGATGTACGGCGGTGGTTAATACGCGCGGAGGTCACAACCGGTATTGACAGCTCGGTGTCATTATTTAAATTGGACCCTTCCGTTGAATGATGTCGTGTTAAAGGCGCGATGCTAGCATTACAGTAACAAGAGACTGTTGTTCAAATTGGAAAATGACCTATCAATTAAACAATATATTTGAATCAATTTATTGTTTTTGTTAAATAACATTTATACAGTAATATTCTCAGTGTTGCTAAACTTTTTTGGTTCAGTATATTTTATTTTTTTCTTAAAATATTCATTCAGAAAGCGATTTTCCATTTACTGCGAGGATGTAACCTCTTTTCTTTTCAATATGTTTACACACGTGAACAGCTCTGCGACTAATACCATTTTATATCTACAAACATCCTAGTCCGAGTCTGCTCTGACTCAACCCGCCCCTGTGACAGATATTTGGACAGACTGACGGGCCGTCCCGTCAGTCTGTTCAAATATCTGTCACAGGGGCGGGTTGAGTCAGAGCAGACTCGGACTACAAACATCCCAGCCTGTTAGGCGAGTATATACGGTTTATTCTGCATCGTTCTGATTGGGAATTGACGAACTTTTCGTATGGCTAAATATTGTGTATAGGTTGACTGAACAAATAGATAATACTTCCGCTAGTAAAAAAGCCACGTGACTGTGTCATTCCGTCACCGGGGTGAGATAGAATTTCACAGCTATCGGAGTCAGCACATTTGCATATTATCACACTATTTTTTTCAATAATAAAAAACAACAACGTTCAGCTTGGGGAACTTCAGAGGCGGTTCGGATTTACTGGAAATGCTGATTTAGCGCGTGTTCAACTGGCCAAATATAGATAAGTGATCTGATTATTTGCCAGGCGAAAATAGTGCATTCAACTGGACAATAGTCGCCGGTAGTTAACTATATTTGCGTAGTCGAACGTGTCTTTAGACATATTTCCATCTTAGCCAATCAGATTTGAGCTTTGGGAATTCTCTTTTGTAAATGGCGAATGTACTTTTAGTTTTTACGACAGAAATTCGTTAAATGGTTGATTAAAACAGCGAGAACGGCATAAAATACAAAGTTAATGCTTGCTTTATATATCACATGTGAGTTTTAGATCGCCTAATCCATGCTAGTGGCGATCAGTAATGTCATAGATGTTCCGTTTAGAAAAAAAACCCATCTTATCCTAAAGCCCAATCACCTAGATGATACATCGTGATGCCGCAGTATTTTCCCAGATATCGTTACCGTGTACCAAAATCCAATATCGCCCAGTTCTATTTAACAGAACATTTCTTACTAACATGTTTCTGTCGTTGTTCTGGATACATCTTAAAGTTTTTCTGAGCTATTCTGTATCTACCATAATTGGCAATTCGGCATAATTCAATGGTTAAACGAAGGTTCTTAACTAAAGGTTGACCGGAATTCTACTCAGCTGCCACCAGAAGCAGGAATTACATGAGATGGCTTGTTGTCTCCAAATGAATCAGTCCTGGAAGCCAGTTGAGTACATCCTCTAACAACCCTTGTTGGGAGGAATTAATTTACTCATACGGGTTGGGATGTAATTCCAGCTTCTGGTGGCGGCTGCGTAGAATTCCGATCAACCTTCAGGTAAGAACCTTCGTTTTAACCGTTGAATTCTACTCAGATGCGACCCTGTCAGCAAGGAATTACACGAGATTTAAAGGGTGTGTGGATGCTCTCAACAATCTAAACTGATAGTCAAACTATCGTTATCTGAACTAACTGTCTAGAAAAGTGTTCAACACATACAATTGTAGTCTACTATTCCACAAATGTGTTATTAATTTCCCAACAATGAGTTCACAAACTGAGCTTCGCTTGGCGAGGTCTACCAACTTATTATAATATTTGGCAAATATCCTCTCTCTTGTCCATCCCGCTTTCTCGAATATACAAGAGATTTCAACATCTTTCCTACGAGCTGTAGAACCTGCTGCAGATCGAGTAGTATGTGCTTTAAATATATTAACATCAATTCCTGCACGTTTCATTGTAGCTTTAATCCATCTAGAAATGGTATCTCTGCTGACTGCCTTATGTGGCTTCACTTGACTGCCAAACAATTTACCAGATTGTCGCAATGGACTAGTTCTATCTACATATACTGATAAATGGTTATAAATACAAAGATTTTTATCCTCTTTATAAACTGGCAATTCAATTTTTAATACATCGTTTCCTATTACGGACTGTTAAATAAAGAAAATACATATTTAACCTGTGTCACTGTCATAAATTATGTATCTAATAGATGGATTGATTGACCTCTTCGCGTGGACACTTCGGATATTAGCATCACTGTATGCAATGTTAAATGTTAAAGTGATAATGATTCTGCTGGCTCCTGATTTCTTAACATATCGATTACATCCATAACATTCCATATGTAACTATATCTTGGTCGTGTTGGCCTCTGAATTTCTATACCTTTCATAAATCTAGTCACTGATGGATGTGAGCCCATGTGTTCTGAAGACAAAATACCCAGAAACGGTGACAGGGCACACCTTGCAGTGTTAACTGCACTGTAAGCTAAACGGTTTCAAATAAAGATGTCAGATGTCCCAGATTATGTGTCAAATCTTTAGTAAATATGCCTATATTTTGTTTCTCACAAAATTTAATCCATCTACGAATATAGGTTTAAAAATAGTTTTTTGATGGAATATCTCCATGACGAAAAATGTCAGCATATGACGGTGCATGCAAATAAATATGTGAGAACACTAGACACGGTCAAATCGGCTTCTGCAGTGGTCTTGAGAGATGTGCCTTTGCAGACCACCAGAAGAAGAATGTGTGTAAACCTACAGCTGAAATATCTGGGAGGATAATTGATCCAGTCGTTCCAGTAGAATATTCTAAAAATTATCGGATCCTGGTGTGCAAATGGACACTTTATATGAGAAAAGTACAATATTCTTGAAGAATCTGATGGTTAAGATGTTAACGTGTAGCCGTTTTTATGACTAATATATTATTAATTAATATGCGTGCAGTAATGTAAGATAATTAGTTTTCTCCGCTCCAGCAGATGATTTCCAAGGCGAAATAAAGCATACTGTTGAATATTTTGAACATAATTGGATTGGAAGATTGTGTTGCCTAAGACAACAATGTTTCCCAAGCCAATTGTGTTCAGGTTATTCAACAGTTCTTACTAAAATGTTTCTGGTTTTCGTTCTGGAACCAATAGAAGTTATTTCTCAGCTGTAATGTATCTATCAAATTTCGTGGTAACTAGCATAAGCCCTTGCGGTTTTTTAATTGTAATTCCATTGCCAAATATGCTATGACTCCTGTGACAGAATGCCACAAACCACATACACCACAGATGTGCTGATTATGTTGATACAAATTGGACTAGAAGCTGTTGCTGACTAAAGAATTTAAGAATGATGGCCGTTATGGAAATGAAAAAGTATGCCTATTCACGTGGTGCATTTTCAGTTTGATAAGGGTTAACATAAGCGATGTATTATCAATAAATAGGAGTTAATAACAGTGTCAGGTGTAACCACCACCCCAACCCCTTAAGACAACCTAACTCTTTAACTCCTTTTGTGTGAACATTGCTATATGCTACTTCCAAAAAACAAGGAAAGAGCACAGGCGAAAAGAATACTACTTTTTAATCGACCACTGAAATTTATAAAGAAAATAGTATTTTGCTGGTCTGAAAATGGATGTTTCTCAAGACCATTGCGCCTTTAGCCATCTTGACCATTATTTAATGGGTTAATGTACAGGGAAATCAAAAGGTTTACTTTGTCAGTGTCCGTTTGCCGGCCAAGAAAATACCATTTTTAAATTTTACCACTGGAATGAATGGCTCAGTATCCGGTAATGAATGTCTTATCTTGGTCTGCAAATTGACATTGCCCAAGACCTCTGCAGGTGCCGGGTTTTTTTTGCTGACGTACCATTGAGGTGTTAAGTTGCCACAAGAGGGGTTAACGGTCAGGTCGGGCGAAACGGCCTTTGCAGTGGTCTTAAGGAATGCCGATTTCTAGGCCAAGATAACAGTATTTGTGCAGAATTTACGCTGAAATGACTGACTCTGTAACCGAGCTAGTCATTCCAGTGCTAAATCCAAATGTTTCACATTATAGCTGTAAAACAATTACATGTGTGCACAGCTGTCAGTTAAATTTATTAGTTAAGCGAGAACTTACCTGAAAGTGGAAGTTAGATGTTTGACTGTAATTCTAGCCAATCACCACTGGAAGCCGGAGTTCCACGAGAGACGTGTCATGACTTGCTGAGATCAGTCTTCAAAGATAAATTGCGTGCACAGCACAGTAATCCCAAATTAGGGTGGGACAAGAAAAGTTCCCAAATGAAATCTCAAACTATGACCTCTTTTCTAGATGTGGGCATGTAACTCCGGCTTCCAGTGGTGATTGGCTAGAATTATAGTCCAACATTATTATTATTATTATTATTATTATTATTATTATTATTATTATTATTATTAGAGTGAAAGTGAAACTGTTGTTGGCGGAAATTAGTGAAAGAATGGATTACAGCCAAGCTGACTTGGAACAGAAGAAGTCCGGCTTCATTCAATCCGGATCTATAGAAATGTCGTTGTTGTTGTTGTTGTTTTAAACATAATTATGTTGTTTTAATATGGCAATTGGGATTGAGTCACAAGTGATTATCAACTTAGTTATCAATCTCCCTCGCTCTCACCCTATCCCTCCCTCCCTCCCTCCCTCCCTCTTTCCCTCTCTCTCTCTCTCTCTCTCTCTCTCTCTCTCTCTCTCTCTCTCTCTCCCTCTCTCCTTATCTCCCTCCCTCTCTCTCCCTCCTTCCCTTCCTCTCCCCTCCCCTCCCCCTCCGGCTCTCGCTCGCTGAGTGTATGCATTTTTAAATATGCTCCCTCTGCGTCTCTCTCCCTCTCCCTCCCCACCCCACTCCCTTCCTCCATGCCCCTTTGCCCCCCCCCACTCTCTCTCTCTCTCTCTCTCTCTCTCTCTCTCTCTCTCTCTCACTATCATTCCAATGGTAAACTTTTAAAGATAGTCTTCTCTTGGTCTGCAAATTGACATTCAATAAGCAAATGTTTAATTTCTTTGAACAAATTAGGCATTGAACGATTAAATAAAGTGTATATTATTATGTTGCTGAAAGATGTTCCAGTACAGATAAGAAATAACTTTTAAATATTTGCAAGACAAATAACGGCGTTACAGTCCAGCCCCTATTATCGACTAGTTTTCTGTATATATTATCTATATCATCATGGGCGTGGACTGACCATGATTTCAATCATAGAGTTATTGCTTGATTTTAAAAAAACTGGCAGAATCGTCAAAAGCTTAGCTAATAAGTGATTAGACCATAGCCTTATAGCGATTCACCATGGAACATTGTAATAAAAAACGTTGTTTCATGTAGAGAAATTAGGGTGTTCATGTTTTCTTTGTCTTTTAGAATAGCTTTCAAAGGTGTTTTTCACTTTTCCCAGATTTATAATTTTGGCATAGTCTCTAGAGTTACACCAACACATGGCACACCTGGCTAATGACCCATCCCAAATTAAAGGTATGTAATAAAATCGATAGCGTTGAATATGGCACCCAGGTCTGAGCTGGCTGTATGACTGATATTCATAACAATGGTTGAGGTTGGGTGGGTGGGGTGCATTAACAAATAGAGAAAGGTGCAGTTCTAATAGCCATCTGTTACCAACATTGACTTGGGTGAATGCTAAGCTCGTGTATTCATAATCGTCATTACAGTCTTTTCATGATTGGAACGTACACATTGTTATAGTAAGCTGAAACGTGTTGAAACTGTGTTACCCCAATTTTTAATATCGATAATACATGTGACTAGAAATTTCCAGAACGGGTAAGCTGTTGAAAATTTTGAAAGTAATTTGTATTGGCGATGTTACTTCTTATGGCGGCAACAACACCGAGTCAATTTACTTTCAAAGCATTTAACATAATGTTTATTAAATAGTAAAGACATAGAATTCGTACAACGTGACGGACTATTAAGCCATTATAATGGGATATCCGATTGCCTGCAGCGTGCTAATAGATCTTTCCTTTTTAGCTATTCCCCACCCATCACTAGCTAAGCTCCTCCCACACCTCGATCGTGTTGGGATCTATCGATCTCTGTACTCGCTGATTAGCAATTTCCAGAAAACTATACGGGCAAGCTGTTGAATATTCTAAAACTAATTTGACTCGGCGATGTTACTGCTTATGGCGGCAATTTTAATTGAAAACTGAAAGAACCAGCGCCTATAACCCATCCACATCCTGAGTCAGTTTAGGCTGGAATTTTTCCCCAACATTGTGCGGCTGTTCGCAGCACGTTAAAAATGTGATCGGTATTTATTAACCTAACTCGACTGGAAATTGATTCGCTGAACTTTGTATGACTCTGATGATCATTTCACAAGGTCGGAGTTGTTTTAAAGTGCAAGTAGTTAACTTTAATCTGTTGGGGGTAATAACTAACCGATTGTTCTTATGCAATAGATTGACCCTTCCACATTGGCACGGCTAAAAAGATCAAAGGTTCAGAAGTTTAATGATCAACACATTAGACTAACCGAGCCATCTTCCACAATCGCTCGACAATGGACCTTTCCATTTTTAGCTATGCCCCGCCCATCAGTAGCTAAGCTCCACCCACACCTCGCCGTGTTTGGATTGATCGATCACCGAATGTCCTAGCTATCAATTTCCTAAAAACTATACAGGGAAGCTGTTGAATATTTTGTAACTAATTATACTGGGTGCTGTTGCTGCCATAGGCAGCAACAGCGCCCAGTGAAATTAGTTTCAAAATATTCAACAGAATATTTATTAAATAGTAAAAGCAAACAATTTGTACAACAGCCCATAGACCGTCTTCAAATATGCCTTCGTGACGTACTTATCGACATCATTCATGACGTCATTCATTATGGTGTCATTGCACACATCACGCAGTTCATTATGACGTCATATGATAGATGGGTACTCTGGAAAGGACAATTGTCCTTATGCGATAAATTGACCATTTAGAATTAATCCTCCACAACTGAATGAGTTCCCAGAGCCTGGAAAAAGACGAATTCAGACACGCAACTGGTTAATAATCATTACTCCCTCCAGTAACTCTTGCACGTGTGTCCTGGATCGAAGAGATCAGCACTTAATTACACTCATTCACCGATGTCAAGCGGAATTATGCTAATTAACCTTAAACTAACCTCCTTGTATGCCAGGAGGCACGTGATTTAACTAGGGGGCGGGGAATCATGATTGAATGAGTTCCCCGAGTTCGGGAAAAGACGCATCCAGACATGTAATCTGTCAATCATACTTATACTATGCGTTAACCCGTGTCAATCTTCTGCTTTGTTTCGATCGCTGGTATCACACTTGGAGAGCCATTCTCAAGCTGAAATCTGTGGTTTTTACTGCAGTTCTTCCACAGGCCCATACAGCTTTTCAAGAAAAGAGGTTGACAAAGGCCAGATCTCTCTTGTCAATCACTATGCTAATTACCTTTAAGCTCAGCTGATAGGATGCCATGAGTCACTTGATTTAACGAGGGGCGGGGATTCGTGATTGAATGAGTTCCCAGAAGCCGGAAAAGATGGGTTCAGACATGTAACCTGTCAATAATACTTAGGCTATGCATTAACTCTTGTCAATCATTACGCTAATTACCCTTAAGCTTACCTGACGGGATGACAGGAAGCACGTCACAACCCATAAATTATGCGGTATTCATAATTATAATGAATGTTGAACAAACTATTTAAACAAAATCAAAACATTAAGGCTTAACAGACCAGATTTTAAAACCTCTTTTATACAATTTGCCGATCAATTAACTCTTGTCAATCATCATTACACTAATTACAATTAAGACGGGACATCATGATTGAATGAGTTCTTAGAGCCCACAAAAAGATGAGTCCAGACATGCAACCGGTCAATAATCATTGTGCAATACATTAACCCTTGCGGGCTTGTCCTGACTCAAAGAGATCGGCGCTTAATTACACTCATTAACCCTTGTCAAGCATCAAGCGCCCAGCATCAGTCATTAGCCTCATTGGGTGACAGGAATCACAAAAGACGAGTCAAGACATGTACCCTGTCAATCATCCTTACACAATGCATTAACCCTTGTCAATCAGCATTATGCTAATTACCCTTAAGCTCGCCTGGATGACAGGAGTCACTTGAGTTAACGAGGGTGCAGGGCTTCGTGATTGAATGAGTTCCCAGAGTTAGGAAAACACGCATCCAGACATGTAACCTGTCAATCATACTTATGCTATGCGTTAACCCTTGTCAATCATTATGCTAATTACCTTTAAGCTCAGCTGATTGGATGCCAGGAGTCACTTGATTTAATGAGAGGGGTGGGGCTTATGACCACCCTCTACATCTAACATCCAATCCGAATGTAGGGGATAAGTAAGCTTTTTTCACACCTTTTCAAAATGCGACGGAGATCAAAGGAAAAAAGGTGTCAAAATAACAGAGAAGAGAATAAAGGAAAGAACAAAAGTAAAATGTGTGAAAAAGCGTCCCTAGCGCCGCTCCTCTACTGTGCAGCTGCAATAAAGGATAACATAGATAGTGACATGCTCAATGTAATGACAGCAATCATTGAACCAAATCAAAACTTTTCAACCCCCAGGGTTTAATTCTTGCCAAACCTCTAGTGGATCCCAGTTGTGGTAGCGTTCCATTGAGGGTAATAAGTACATCTGGTTCTGGTATAAAAATGTATAGGAACACATTTCTATTGCCTCATGTGAATCAGTCGATGTAACTGAGCAAGATGTGAATCATTTAGAAACACATGGTAGCTCTAGAATGAGCCAGCATGGAGATGCTGGAAATGGAAATGCCATCTACCTACCTGATCATCTGAAGATAGTATGGGAAGCTCCAAGTCCACATTTGGGAGAAGATGAGCACAAAACGGTGAAGAAGCTACTAAAAGAACATCAGGATGTTTTCTCGCAGTCAACGGCTGATCTAGGTTGTACTGGTACTCGTACTAGGTAGCACAAGATAAGTTTAATACTGGTGATGCAGCTCAAATCAGGATGCACCTACATAGAATTCCGTTGTCTAAGAGAGCTGGCGCAGTGGAGAGATACAGTATGTTATATAATAGAATCATAGAATGATCTGTTAGTCCATGGTCAGCTCACGTAGCATTGGTCACCGAAAAGGATGGGACAATGCACTTCTTCTTAGATTATAGAAACATAGATAATGTCACTGTTAAGGACAGCTATCCCATCCCAGGTGCAATGCTCCTGCTACATTTGAAAGTTTAATGGAGGCAATCTTGGGAAACGTGTTTTACTTACCTGGATGATATTTTGCACTTGATTTAAACTTTGAATTTCACGTTGTAACTCAAGTTGTGTCGAGTTAAGCAGGCTGGGCTTAAACACTCAGTGAAGAAATGCAATCTGTTCCAAAGACAAGTAGCTAGGGTTCAATGATGGAATAGCTACTCATCCATCCAAAGTTCAAGCTGTTAAGGAGTAGCTAGAACCCAAGAACATTAAGGACGTTCGTAGCCTTTTAGGAACATGCTCGTGCTATCGACGCTACATTAGGGTTTGTCAATGTTTCAAAGCCACTTCACATACTGACAGAAAAGGACACTCCATTTGTATGGCCAGAAGAATGCAATAACACAATCGAGATACTGAAGGACAGACTTATTCATACACCAATTCTCGGTTATCCAAGTATGGAAAAACCATTTGTCCTGGATACAGATGCCAGTTGTGTTGGCACTGGGGGCGTACTTTTGCAGGGACACAATGGCAAGGAATCTGTCATCGCTTATTATAGTAGAGCTCTGTGTAAATCAGAAAGCCGATATTGTGTTTCTCGTAGAGAACTTCTAGCTGTTGTAGATGGGATAAAACATTACCATCACTACCTATGGCAATGGGGTTTTAGTGCACATAAATCATGGTGCTCCGAGTTAACTAACTTGTTAAAAAAATTCAGAAGGTCAAATGGCTCATTGGCTAGAAGTACTTGGTTTATATAACTTCAAACTACTGCAAAGCAGTGGAAAACTGCTTGAGAATGCTGATGGACCCTCAAGATCGAAATGTAATATTCACCATGTGATCATTGCACAAGACAAGAGGCAAGCCAATTGCTAAAGCTTACCAATAATGGGAATAAAGGTAAATCAATTAAACTGACTAATAATGGACACCTTGATAATCCGATTAAAACTTACCGATAATGGTAATAAAGGTAAATCGATTAACCTGACCAATACTGGACAATATGACAATCGACAATAAATTAGATTACTATTAGATTACGAGATAGAAAATTAGATATACAGATCAACTGGCAGACTGACTAATACTAGTTGCATGATACAACTACAATCAGCAATGTCAATAGCATATGCATTGATTGCCAATTAGACATGAATTACCCAGTCATACAACAGAACTCAGTTTCTTTCTTAGTAAAAATAAACATCTGACAGGTAACCAATCACTAGCTAGGAACAATATCTAATGTGAACTATCGCCGTCTGGCATCAGCCAACATCTACAGGACACAGCAGTTTTGATTCTTAACTAGTCATCAGTTTGGTCAGTTACTAAAAATCGTTACCCTATGAAGAATTAATGCAATAATGCAGTAGACAATAAATCTCACCGCCCAGATTTGACCATCTGTCTTGAGTCCAAGCACTACCAGCAGAACCCATAGGGTTAATCTTACCTATTGCCGAGTTGTACTTGAACCATTAACAGAATGTATGTAACAATGATTAAGCAAAATAAATGCTTATACACCCAGCTACCGCTGAACTTAGGTTCTGTGGAATACTTACTAGCCACCTAATGTGAACCATTGCCAGCCTAAGACAGCAATGTATCTCAGCAATGTCGGTTACAAGCACTCATCAGTAAGTTTTTTTAACAACACTTGTTTCCAAGCTGAGCGATGAGATGTACAATATAGTGTGACAATATAGGGGACATCCGGGCAATTTGAGAACAGGGCCCTTCTCAATTGTCTCAGCAGCAACACTCCACCACTAATGGTGAAATCTTATTGCTGAGAAAATGAAAGATAGCTCACCATCCAGTTCTGGCGTGGAATCTGCTTATTAGCTCCTTCACCACCATGTCTAGTTGTTAACCAGCCACACATTCACATTATCTGGTAGGTTTCTCAGAAGCCAGATGTCCTGATGCTGCAATGACATTTTGGTAGCAGCAGGCGCTGATCACATATCTTCCAGATATACAGACAGATTACCAAGTTTGTGGTGGTAAAAAAACACCAGGCCCACCTATTGGTTGTCTGTCTCCTCTGTCTGTGTCTACACTTCAGTCTGGACCCGCACGACCAGACAGTTCACCATGCTCGATGCCATTGAATAACTTATGCCAGATGGGAGTATAGCCTTCTCCTCGTGGATGATGGTTGCACATCCAACTGGCAGTAAAGTATTCATGTGACGACTGCAATGAATGGCTTCTGCCTGATACATCCGCAATGGAGCCTTGGCCAGGTTTGGTGTCAGCGACAGGCAGGGTGCAAACAGGAATGCGAACCGTGGATCCTCCAGATGTTCCTCGGAAAATGTCCGGAGGTCGGCGCCCAACAGGTCGTAATTGAATTCTGGGATTGGGTCAAGCCGATGGACAATTGAAGGCTGAGGTATGCGCCAATTGCTCTCACAATGAGGCCACTCCCGGAATATCACCCCCTTCACTGGGTCGACCGCGCTTCTAAACTCCGACTCTGCCATCTTTGCTACGACTATATTCTCTGTCTTTCTACTCTCTGCCCTGTCACTTTCTGGTCGCTGATGTCATGGGTGATAATAGTGTTATCGGTGATTGTGTAAGTAGTGGTGTTGCAGATGATGAGCAGATGAAACTCATTGGTGATGGTGTGGTGAATGCATGCGTAACTGGTGAATAAACGTCTGATGAGGTGTTGTTAGCAAAGCCATTGATGCCGAAGATGATGATGGCGATTGCTGCTCCATTTCAAACGAAATAAACGAACTTGAGATATGTTTAAATCTTAAGCAAATCTTTGTAGTCGACGTTCTACACATCCTTCGTACAAAGATAATTGTTTGTTTTGTGGGATGACAGACAAATACGGAGGCAAGAAAAAAGAATTCCAATTAATAATGGTGCGAATGATAAAATTTCAAGATCATTTACTTGAAATTTGCACATGTCGGGCAGACAAGTGGTCTGAAACTGTGAAATGGAAGATTGCTTTTGTAAATGACCTTTATGCCGCTGATGCAGTCTAGCACATGTTGTGCAATGGAAACTTTAGATCAGGAAAGCAAGTTCCAAAATGTTCTCAAGATCAAGAAACTATCATTCCTCCACCATCCAAAAAGACAGACAGAGACCACAAGTCATACCACGTGCAGATGCATTTGCAAAAATTATATAGGATCTTCGTCAAATGATAATGAACAGACCACTACTGGCGACCTCATTAAAAGGATAAGAGATTACCTAGACAGTGAAGAACCATATAGTTTTTGGTACATGAAGAAGCAACTTCTGCCACATTTCAGAGAAGAAATTATCATCCGTGAAGTGTGTGGTCGTAAAAACATTGCCAGTTTCAGAAGAACAGCATCAACAATCCTTCATGACTTCCTTTGTCAACTGCAGTCTGATGGTGCTGATAAAAAACAGAATTGTAAAAGCTGCTGCCGAGCTTATGCAATCAGATATCAAATCCATAGAACAGTCATATGATGTGTATCCCACCAGCTTGGACACGTCCACTGTCACCAAATAAATGCCATTTCTTCCACAGTCTTTACAACTATTGCTACGCACACTATTGGGAAAGACCGTGAAATGAAAATGTGTTCCCTTTGACAGGCAAGTATGCCAGCTGCAAAACCCTGTGCACTTCTTTTACCACTTCAATTTGGTCTTTGTGGTGAGATGCATCATCATTTTGCATCGAGGTTCCTTATCTATACCCTAGATACACATGGGTTTAATTGTTATTATATAGCGGTTCAGAAATATGAAAGAAGTGCTGCTCTTGCACATGGAACTGATATTTATGGCTTCACCATAGGTAATTTTAAGCAATATGTCATTGATAATGTCGATAATAACATCCGAACCATTTACACAAAAAATTGGCAGAGCTTCTGTGACACAGCATGTAACCGTGTCAGCAAAGGACCAAGCCAAAGTTGGGCACATCAACATTAAGCACTATTTCCAAATGAGTGACTTTGTTAAAGCATTGAAGTAAACATCACATAAGGAGCAATTAGATGAAGCACGGGTATCAACTGCAGACATGCTGTGGAAAATCTCACAATCTCTCATAAATGTCCAAGACCGGGATGGTCATGGATGATGATGAACTATCAACAAAGGCGAACATCATGGTCTATTCTCAGTGATGTTGTACCCATGATTGACATGGACCATGATGATATGGCATACTTAAACTCAACATTGCAATTTGTTTCCAAACATGACATGCATTAAAATGTAACCCCCGTTCTGACATTCGACAAACCATTGTGGCGGAAAGCGATGATCATCATTGAAAATGAGTCAAACAATGGTCAATTGAAATCAATTGTCCTCAGACTTGGTGGTGTTCATATTTTGATGAGCTTCCTCGATTGGACATTTAATGTCAGTTTCCGGGTCAGAGGAGTTGTTGGAACTGGTTTTTGCAGCGAACACCATACCAAAATTGTTCAATGGGAAGGTAGTTGCACGGGTTATTCGTGGACATTTTCTCATTGATAGTGCCTAGAACACCCTGCTAACGTAAAAAACCTTTGCATTGAGTTTGCCAAATGAATCAAATGAAGACGAAAATACTTCTGCTTGTGAATCCTTAAACCCTTGTGATTCTGACCTGCTTGACGAAATTCTTGTAGCTGCTGACCTGTATGATAATGTCATGGGTGGTATAGAGCACTTGGGAATTAACGGCCCCATAATCCTTCAAATTGTAGCTGAACAGATAGAAGAGGTGAAAAGCCAAATGAGAGAAGACCACGCAGATCAAACGCGGTTCCAGTACATGGACATGATAGACCTGGTCCACGCCTTCTTGCGATCAGAATAAACTGGGAACTGGAATTTGCCCTTTGACACATTGGCTGATATGGTTCCATTCATGGTAGCTTCTGGGCATAACTTGTATGTCAAATACCTGAACATCTACCTACAAAACATGTACCAATTGGAGGGGTAGCAGCTCCTCAGTCATGAAAGCTGTATTCATCACGGTCTCCAGGCTGTTCATAGGACAGATCAATAATGGGCTGGGCTATCACCAGACCTTGTCACCGAACATGTGTTAATGAGAAGCATCAAGACGGCAAGTGGATCGACATGAGGAAGGGGCATGACTGAGACAGTGTGTGATATGGGTGATGTCCAGCTCAGTCTCAGCCAAAGTAAACAGTGCTATGCAGGACTTGACAAACACCAGCTATCAGACCAGTGAACAGCAGCGAGATCTTTTCCAAACAAGGCAAAACAGGAACACTTCCGATACCTTAGAAATGCTTGGTTTACTCTGAACAAGGAGTCCATTCTCTGAAAGTGAACATCTACAAAATATTTTCAATGGTGCTACAGCCCATATTTCTGTAAACGTTGATAGTGCTAAGGACATAGGTAGTAATATTCTGAAAGAAATGGACTGAAAGAATGTGGTTGGCCTTACATTCCACAAGAAATCACATGCAATAACAATGGGGTCTAAATCCACTCTGAAAATTAATGATAGATAAACAGTGTGAATCGACCCACAGTTGTTATTCCAGAGGCTAGTCATCGCTGGGACGCAATCAGAAGAACTCTCCGAAGCTTTCAAATTTGAATTATGTGAATATCCTTCCACTCTTTTTAAATCCAAAGAGGTGCTTCCTTCTGGCACCAAGCCCCAATTCAAAATCTATATGGGATGCTGTACCGCCTGAGGATGGGCCAGGCCCAGATTGTGTATATGTCATGGATGATGGTGCCATTCTCCAGAGAATACCATGGCAGACTGGCAAGACATATGACAATGTTGTGAAATGCTACCTCTGCTACATACAGAAGAAGTTTGGACGAGCTGCCATTATAGAATTCGATGGCTATAATGGCAAACCATCAACCAAGGATAGTATATACAAAAAGAGTAATATCAGAGCTGAAAGGACATTTACTGAACACATGGTCTTGAAGATGAAAAACCCAAGAATTCCTTTCCAATTCTGGCAATAAACAGCGCTTCATCTATCTAATTGCCGAAGAATTGGGGAGATATAGTCATGAGGTTCACCATGCTAAACGTGATGCAGACTTATGGATAGTATGAACTGTTGTTGCTGCAGCTGAGAAACATACAATTGTCTTGGTAGGAGATGATACAGATCTTCTTGTCTTACTTTGCTATCATGCAAAGGATGGTAAATTGTACTTCATGCTAGAGCCAAAAACGTCTTCTTCCACATGCCGCAAGTATTTGATAGTGATCAAAGACCCTTGGAGACAATGCCTACAATAACATTATATTTGTCCATGCGATATTAGGCTACCTCGCAGGAAAATTACAACTTCAGAGAACATGCACGGGTATTTCTTAATTCCAATTCATTACAAGATGCAATTGTTGTGCCAGGAGAGAAAGCACTTGTCTGTTTAAACAAAGTGGGAGATGACAATTTGAACACAATGTGGTTGCAACGAATTCAGATCCAAGTGACACAGAGCAAAACGTCAATACATCCTCGCAATCTTTCACCGACATCAGCCACAGCAAAGATCTATAGCTTTCATGTATAGGAATGGATTGAAGATTCATTGAAACCAGAAATGTGTGGCTGGGAAATCTGCGAATCCAGGGTGATTCCTATTCACACGGACCAGGCTCCTGCACCAATACTATCTATGGTATTTAATTATGATGATTACATACAAAATATCTGCAATGGCATGCATTCCGGGTTTCATCTTATGAATTTGAAAATTATTATTATTATTATTATTATTATTATTATTATTATTATTATTATTATTATTATTATTATTATTATTATCTAATATGGTAGTCTATAAATTTGCCAAATTTGCTTGTTCACCTGAAAGCCTTCAACCTTCTTTATTGTAAGCTTGAATGCTATATGTCAACTGTTTCAATTAACATTCTATAGTTTTCCATTTATTCAGAAGCTATTTCAGACATTTTAATGCATACTGTAATTATGGATATGTTGTTAATTGCAACGTGTGCTTTCATTATGATCATGATCTGGAGTAGCGTGTACCTGTTTAGCTTTTTACACTCTTGTAGAGTAAACATGTCCCAACAGGATTCAGTACATCCGTTCTGTCTATAATAACGTCTATAGCTGCAATCCCAGCCGCATCCGCCCATTCTTCTCCTGAATGGTTTGGTGTAATCTCACTTGTTGCTGAGTCGTCCAATTCTGTCTGATCTATGACCACTGAACTTTTTGAGTCAATAGGCGTGTCACAGTCCTTAAGAACTTTACAAAATAAGTCTTTAATCTATTATGAAGGATAACCTGAGATTTGTCTTGAGGTATTTTCTGAATTCTGTTCACCACTTCATCTAACTTATCTATCACTAAATATGGTCCTTTCCAATGTGGTTAAAGTTTTGGAGATAGACCCTATTTCCTGACATGGATACTTAACAACACTACATCCCCAGTTTTGTATTTGTACTGGAAAATGTTACAGTCATAATTCAGTTTTTTCCCACAGGATGGCATTATGCATCTGCTTGTGAGCTAGTTCATGTACACTATGGATGCGATCCTAGGTTTGATTGTGTTAATACGAGATGGGCCGAACATTAAATCGGTTAGAAGTTCCACTTCTCTTCCTGGCATCATCATACTGGGTGTGAAACCCGTGCTCTCATGAAACGATGATCGATAAGCTTTTGCCGAAAGTACAGTGCTCCAGTTAATAGATGGGAAGTTGAAATCCCCAACTATAAGAATGTGATCTGCTTTCAATGTTTCAACATGGTTTAGTAGACTTGGCAGGTTATTTTTATTTTGGCCATCTGAGTTTGGGCTTCTGTAGATGCATCCAACAGGAATTTTTTCCTTTTGCTGTGTCATCCATTAACTGATTCGTTATACACGTGATCATTTAGGGTGTTACTGTTCTGGGCGTTTAATGATTCATGGGCATAGATGATAACTCCTCTTCACGGATTATTATTTAGCGAGAGGGTATACTCTTCAATCAGCAATTCACCAATGTTTATATTTGTGTTTATTTGGTAACATCTCTGTGGTTAGTATGATAACAGGATGATTTTGTGTACTAGTGCTTCAAGCTCAGCTTTTTTTATTATTAATTATACTCTCTGCGTTTGTGTATATGCATGCATCTTTTATTGTTTCAGAACGTGTACTGTTCGCGATTTTAGAGTGGTTTGGTATTGATTTTGTGCTGATTTTTGTGCACTCACCAGTTAATGTTTCTACTTGTTTTCTACATCTGACTTTTTTGTGTTTTTGTTTTGCTATTTCCTGCCCTCCTTGTTCCGAAGTTGTGGTGGTTATTGTGTTATCATTGTAAAACATTGTGTATTGTGAAGCCTCATTTGTATGTACATATACAATTTCGCTGTTTAGTACTGAGAATTGGTTTGAGAGTTGTGTTTGCATTGTGTGATGGTTGAACTGGTCTGTAGCTGGGTTTATCTTCTCCATGGTGTAGCTTGGGTATGACAAAAATCCTGGGATTCTGAGGTGGTGTCCATCACAGAGTGAAGGTGATAGATGATGTTTTCCCAACAATAGGCAGAGGCCGTCATGGTTAGGATGAACGTCATCCCAAAAATAGGTTGTAGTGTGGTTCACCATTGAGGTCGCCAAATATCGCTGTATTATGATATAATCTCTGTATTATGGTTTCAATAGAAACCTTGTAAATATCCCTGAGTAGCCGCAGTCATCAGGTAAGTGACTCAAAAAGGCGGTTGACTTGTTGTCAGCGCTGATCTCAGTTGTCAGATCAGTTCAAACGTCACATGCATACATTCTAGAGCTCTAGGCTGGACTAATACAGATCTTTAAAGTGACATCGAGTCGATGAAATTGATTGGCAAAACTTGCCTGTACACATCAATACAATAACTTGACTATTTTACCACTTGAAACACGCTGTATAGATAGATGGCTGTGTTGACGAGGATATAGCTGCGAGCTAACACACTACTTTTAAAGAAACGCCCAGTCAATACAATAGAATAGGCCAATAAATGCGTATTTAGCTATTAACACCATAGTATTGACTGAAGTATCCCATTAAAACGATTGTATTGCTTTAATTTGATAGTCGAATCTGTGTATAGATGTGTTGTTGCAAGCTGGTATTGTGTGTGCGCTGGCTTGACTCGAAGAACTTGTAGCCACATATCTTGCTATGAATGGACTGGTCAATTACATGGTCATGGACTATTTAGTATGTAAGGAAAACAGCTGATTACCGGTTGATAATATCTGATACGAAATGACAGCAAGTTCTTTGAACTGGAATGGATTTATTTATTAAATAGCTATGGTAAGCAGATAGCTAATATTCTAATCAGTACTTGACTGCAGACTGAAGTTATCGAATCATTGTACAAGCTTCTAGAATTTAGACATTAGTTCTTATAGGCCAGTAAAATAATGTCACCAGTGCGTTATTAGCTAAACAGATGCAAGTTGCAATCCGGACGCATAGAAACGTCACTATTGATGATGATATGACACTGTATTTTCTCGGATGGAAGAGTGAATTAATCGAATATGTGGGTACCTCTGTCCCTAGCACACGAACTATCACAATACTAACACGTTAACCATATGAGCGACCAATCAATCCTGATTGGGTTGATACAAGTTAATAATTAACCTGAGTGACCAATTCCCCTATTAAACAAGTGACCAGCAAACGACCAACCTTGGTCGCTTATCGGTCGTCTTTCAGTTATATTGGTCGCTTGCCTGGGCTGTTATCACAGTTATGGTCGCTTCTTGGTCATCGATCAATGGTCATTAATAATAATAAGTAGCCCATAAACCTTTGTCGTTTGTGTTGTTTTGGTCGCTTATTGGTCGTCTGTCAGTTGTCTTGGTCTCTTTTTTGTCAGTGATCAATGGTCGGTAATAATCAATAAGTAACCCACAAACCTTGGTCGTTTGTGTTGTTTTAGTCGCGTATTGGTCGTTGGTAATAAATAAGCAACACACAAACGGCCAACTTGGTCAACTGTGTTGTTTTGGTCGCTTATCAGCCATCTGTCAGTCATATTGGTCGCTTTTGTCAATGGTCGTTATGGTCGCTTGATGATGATGATGATGATGATGATGATGATGATGATGATAGCATGAAAATGATGACGATGACAATCACAATATCAATTATTAGAATTGTTCAAGAAAAAATATACAGCTTCCATCAGTGCCATCCCTTGCTCAGTTTTGTGTTATTTTAGCCATGAATCCCCTTTTTCTGGCTTCAGCCAACTTCCCACAATTTCTTATGCTTGCTACTGTTTAATGTTAACCAGAACGTATATCACAGGTACAAGTTGTCATAAAGGTTAAGCAGTACAAAGCAGACCTGGGGTCAAATACTTTTAAAAGTATTTAAATGCAAATGCAAATACTTCACATTGGTTCAAATGCAAATGCGAGTGCAAATACTTTCAACTTTGTTCAAATGCAAATTGCTAATGCAAATACTTTTCTAAAAGTATTTCAAATACTTCAAATACTTTCAAATGCTTTTCATTTCTTTAATAACCATATCAGATATAACTCTCATGAGTTCTGAGAGGAAATGGGTTAAACAGTTTTACACTATTATAAAATTACCAGACAGCAGCATCCTTCAGTTATATTGATTTCCAACCATTCAAAAGTTACATATACCCATATACAGTCAAACTCGTATTATAAGACCATCCAAATAGAGATATTCTTCGCTTGGTCTGCAGATGGACATCTATGAGAAAATTGAAACTTTCTTGAACACATTTCAAGGTTACTGCAATGTCTCTTATTAAATAGAGGGTCAAATTTATTGTGAAATTGGATTTGCAAATTCAGGATAATGGTATATATACCAGATATCCCTTTTATTGGCACATCTGTGGGATTAGTGTGAATAATCTAGGGTGGAATTAGGCACCAACTCGGAGGAAACTTAATATTTTGTATTCGGTATATGCAGGAACATTGTCTGTTTTAGTGGAAGTAAGCGCTCTTGTTTAATTTATAATTGTCTATACAAAATATTACATTTCTTACAAAATGATAAGTTTCTTCCAGGTAGTTGGGGGCCTTTTTCAACTGTGTCCTTCTTGTTCTTTTCTCAGGGTTTGAAAAGTTAGGCTACCTGAGGCACACTCCAGGTAAACTGTTTTCAAAATGTTTAACATAAGGGAGAATAAAAAGTCGGGCTTTAAGAATAGGAAAGCTGTTGACAATTTTGAAAATAATTTGATAGGAAGCTCTTGCTGCATTAGAGAGTCAGATGTTTTATTGGATATTATAGACAGGCGGTCAATAAAGCAGATTTGACAGCAAGTTATTACTTACACTAATAAAAATATTAGCGGTGAAAGTTTAAATAAATTATATAGATTCTTGGAGATAAGATCTTTTTAGTTTGAAAACGATTGCACTGAAATTCATTTCTTAATTAGGAATAAATACCTTTAAGTCAACTGCACAGACTAATGCCTCAGTAAGCTAATCAGCTCTCCACGCCTTCCTAGAACGCCACCACAGTCTGCCACCCACTTCCTCAGCCTCCGCCGTAAATAGATACGTTGCTTATTCAATGCTTTCATGTGTTATCCTGTCCTTGGCTTGTTATTCGTTCTTGTGCTGACACGTGGTTAGAAGTCGCCCATCGGCTTCGGACTCGTCGCCCATGCAACATGTATGCACAGTCGGCCTGAGAGAGTGGTCCAATGGGTACGTGCCGATATGGCTGCCCGGGTTCATCTGCCAGGAAGGCAACCCGCTATTGAAGTTAAGTAGGTCTAAGCCGTTTGAGGCATAAACCATATGTGTTTGGACTCAATAACTAAAGGTTAGCCTGGCTCCTCAAGAAGGGCTGCCAAAATAACCTGGCACCGACCAAACCAGCGACAAGCTTAAGAGATGACGGTGCCAGATTCTGTTGAAGACGGCGCTCCACCTCCACGTAAATCAGCGTGCATCCCTAAATCAATAATTACACATATATAATTTAACACACTTTGGCATTGTTCTTGATGGAGTGCAGCCTTGGCCGTATCGCCTTCTCCACTTTGGCGTGGTAGGCATTTTCCTGTGACGGAGGCCCGTGTGAGGCACTTTGCTCTCGCAAAACCAATTTATTGGCTCGCTTGAGGCATTAGTTTATATTAAATTAGTTAGCCAGGCGATGACACTGTGGTGTTCACTGTAGGTGGCAATGGTTGCCTGGCCCCACTGGAACGTGAACGTTCCACCGACTCCAGAAGTTGGTTTTTGTGGTCACCGGCAGCCCACAGTCTCCGGTTTCCGTCCCTCGAGGTCAGGTAACCAGCATCGTCGGAATCCGAGGAGGAATTGGCTGGGTAGCGCGGCGCCGGAGCTATAGGAATCCTAGTGTATGGTCAGAGCATTCCCTGTGTTAAAATTTGAGCCAAATCTGACCAACAGTTTCCGAGATGTCCACAGATCCAGAAATCGATGTATCTGTATCTACAGTGTCCTTTTTTCGGATCACAGCCAATATCTGGAAATCCTCTTGTAGGGCAAGTTCTTTCATTTTGTTAAATCGTAGGCCAAATCAGCTCAGCAGTTTTTTAGATACAGCTCCGGATATACAGCCAGCCAGCCAGCCAGCCAGTAATATATAACGTGCTGGCTCAGAATCTTTTTAAAAAATTGAAAATATTTTTTATTTATTTTATTGCCTGAGATTAGTTACTTTTGTTTTATAGAGGCGATATGGCGTTTAAAATGTTGGACAACTTTAAGATGGCAATGTTTGCCCAGTTAGTTTCGATATTACCAATATATCACGTAGCTTCGGATTTCCTTACATGCTATTACTGGACGCATATTTAGAGGTTGTTTTAAATTATCCTGTAATTTATGATATTCATCTTTCAAGATTTCGGAAATTTCAACATTTTTTTATTATATTTCAGAGTGAATGGACTTATTTCACGCTGATCAGCAAGACCTGGGTCCACAGGTGTACCCCTCCGTCAATTTGTTACTAATTGCTTAATCCAAAATGATTCTTTAAGTTTCCTTTGTTTATCAGTTTTTTCAGCGGTATTAGAGAGGTGGTTGTACAATAGGTATAATTTCGAAGTCACGGGCGACTGAATGAATAGGTTAAAGTGTTCAGCGACATACGTGTCTCTTCATGTCTAATATCGCAAATGTGTTTAGTAGCTCACCATCTTAAAAGGCATTTAGTTTCGCCGACATACTTCTTTTGGCATAATTTGCAGGATATTAGATAAATAACATTTTCGGAATCGCAATCTAAATTAGAGTGAATTTGAAATTTGTTTTTGTTCTGAAAGCTCATAAATGTCTTTTGATTTGGAAATAGGTCTAATTCACACATTTTCTTTCCACATTTCCAAGATTCTCATACGCCTGTAATTGGACGATTGTGACGGATCTTGGTCGGCCTGTGATCTGCAGCATTAGCAGGGATAGTTTTTGTGTGAGTGCCTTGAATAACAGAAAGCATGCGGATTCAAATTTTTTCCTATCACTCGAATTTCTATGAAAACGGATGTTTTGTGATTTTACAATTCCTTTAAAGGTATGAGGCAGATGGAAAGATTTCTTGTGAAGTAGTTGATGCGAATCTTATGGCTTAAAATATACTTTTTAATCAAGGTGTCCAGTTGTGTCATACTTTACACCTTTGTATAGAGTTACATCTAAAAGTCTACGGGCATCTGCTCAATGTTGGCCTTTAGCTTGATATTCGTATCATAATTTTTCAAATTGGCGAAAGATTCATTAAATTCTTCCTTTGTATGATGCCAAATAATCAAAATGTCATCGAAATACCTGCGGTAAAAGAGCGGCTGTTTATGACATTTTCTAAGCACATCTTCCTCCCACTCTGCTACATAGATGTTGGCAAAACTTGGACTGAAACGCTTACGCATTGCGCAGCCACGAATTTGTTAGTATGTTGCACTTGCGAATTCAAAAGCATTGCCCTTTAAGCTTAGCTCTTAGAGAGATAATATTTCGCCAGTGCGCCTGTTATTATCCGGGTATTTTTCGAATGTTTTACGGACAGAATTCAGACCTTATTCGATGTCAATGTTCGCGTACATAGCATTGATGTCTAGTGTAATCAAAAGTGAATTTGGCGGTATCAAGATCGCAAAGACCTGCGATACAAAGTCTTCAGTGTTTTTCAAAAAGCTGAAATGTCTATTCGGAATTGGTTGTAGGTGGTAATCAATGATTTCACTGATCCTATAGAATTTAAAACCACAATCCGATATCATAGGTCTCCTGGTGGTATCATAGGATCTGACCAAGAATCAATAGGTTTGTGAATTTTGGTTAACAGATAAAATGTGCGTGGTTTGGATTCTGGTTTTGCAATGAGATATTTAAACTGCTTTTGCGTTAAACTCTTGTTATCTACCAAATTTTGGAGAATCTCATTAAAATTGTAGCAGTTACTTTGTCAGAGTGGTTCATCTTTGGTAATGTTTCGGATTACTGAGTTGACTGTGCGCTTCACGGATGTAGTTGTCTTTAAGCATAATTACAGTAGCAGATCTTTTGTCAGCAGCTTTAATGACACTGTCTGTCGTTGTATATATGCAATCCATTTAAGGCTTGTTGTTCCTCATATGACAAACCTTTATGATTTTTCGGATATTCAACATTTTTAACACGTTCTTTTATCATTTTTATACTGTCTGAGATCGCTGGGTCAACTAATTTTGAGTCGGTTGCCCAGCCAGTTTTTTCAACGAATAGCAGAATAATACTTTTCGAGTTTCGAAAAATGTCGGCTAATTTGACACGGTGAGCAAATTCAAGAACTTCCATTAAGCCATTATCTAAAGGTGCATCGAGACCAATTTTCGCCTTCGGTGTTGGTACAAATGTTAGCGCACGATTGAGTAATAATTTCCCAGCTTCAGATAATGTAGAGCCAGTGAGATTAACATTATCACTAGCCAGCGCGATACCGGGGGTGGTTAGTACCATGACCCTCAGTTAGTTTAACTTAAGAAAAGTTAACAAGCTATGATACATTGTGTTGGCAGTTTTTTTCACTCCAGTGAATTTTATCCTGGACCACCTGGAATTGAGAGTGGAAGACTGGGGATCACAGAAACTGTCACCCTCATGTCTTCAACAGAGGAGTTAATGGACTGAATTTTCCTGTTCTGGTGAGCTGAAAGACGCTGGGAGTAATTAAGCTTAACAAAATAAATCTTGGATTCAGGAAACTTGGACCTAGGTGTGCTAAGGAGCATCTGCATCGATTGACCCACTGACCTATATTTGTCATTGATTCCAAAGTTTAATATTATTTTCTCGGGTTGGTAGGATCAATCATACGTCTTAATAATGGTCCTAGCATGGACTAATTTCGTAGCTTTCCAGACAATTTGAGTGTAAGGATGAGGTTCAACATTGATATGGCTCAAGTGTGATGCACCATTTATCAAAATGTTCCTGTTCAAAGGCGGGAGTTGCCAATCATTTTTGTTCTCACCCTCCTGCCGAAATTTCCAGAATGTGTTCTGCTAAGGGTGTTTTGGGATTTTTAGGAGGCTGAGCGGCCATGCTAGTTCTACGTGGAGTAGGTGAGAATCTAGGCTGTGGTAATGCGGATGCTGGAGTTCTAGTGGTGCCTGTCCTGCGCCTACATTTTCTGTCACCAACTCTCTGTGGAAGGGGAGGAAATTCCTCTGGTGACAAACGTGGTGGCGAATCTTGGAGAGGAATTTCACAGGGATCCACAGGTCTACTAGACCCATTAGATGTGCTTGGGCAAGGATCTAGTGGGAAAACAGGCAACGACCTGGTGTCCACTCGCTTCACTGATGGTGTGCTATCAGTAGGTGAGCTAGTTCGCCTTTTTAGCTGGGATGATGGCACACTCATGCAGTCTCCTGAATTCAAGGTTTTTGGTGGGCTTACATTAAACATACTAATTTGCTGTTTCTGATGAAAGTGGGGTTCAAAAGGCCTAATGAACTGATAGATTGATCTGACGTGAAGTTTTTGCCATAGGTAGCTTTTGCCCATCTGATTGCCGTCGCTTTAGCCTTACCTAAAATACGGTTTGGCGCGGCCTGAGCTATGATAATTTCTGGCATAACTGTGCCTAAACCGAAATTGTAGTGGTCTATCATAGCTCGAATGAGGGAATTTTCCCAGTCAAAGTTAACCTTCTTGATATCATTTATTATCTATATTTTGGGCGCTGATGGCTTAATGGAACTACACAGTTCACTCACCTTCCTGCCCAGACCGGATGGTAAGGTGTTGGTGATCAAATTGTTGGTTAGGACACATATGTGGTAAAAACATTGAATTATCAGATAATATCACTTGACTAGCCGAGCTTGGGGCTGAGACGGAATGCTGTCCTCATGCTTGCCATTCCGTCCCTTGCCCTTGCTCGCTGTAGCCATGGTGATCTTATGCTCCAGCAAATGATCAAATAACCAACAATTTAACAACGACTGACCCAGTCAACAAATCTAAGCAAGGGAGATAATCATACTATAACCAATCACTAATTGTCTAGTTTAAATTAAAGGGCTGATCTAAAAACTAAAACCCGAGTCTTGGGTGATAAATAATTAAAGCTGTGTTCTCATTATAGACTTAACCGGCGTACCGCCATAGTGAGGTATGGTGTTATTACCGATTATCTCGCTAGTGAGAACACGGCCTATAAGTCTACAAGCCTACATAAAACTACAAGCATACAAGCATACACAATTTACAAGCCTACAAAGTTTAACTATACCTGAAATGGAAGATGAAAGATTAGTAGCATTTTAATATTTAAACATACAGTCAATACAATAATAGCAATTTAATATAGATAACTCACAATTTGATAATACCGTCGTGCTTGGCTGACCGGTTTCGGTTAAGAGTAACCTGCTTCAGAGCCTTAAGAGCAAATCTGTCTTTCCAGCCAGTCAGCCGGCCGGCCAGCAGGCAGGCAGGCAGGCAGGCAGGCAGGCAGGCAGGCAGGCCGGCAGGCTCGCAATACCCTCTTCAAAGGGTAATGATAGAAATTTATGTACGAAAATACCATAAAAGAAGAACTCCGGATGTGCAGTTTAGCCTACCATTTTCGCTTACGTTCGTTTGTGAGGTATTTCCGAAACAATGCTAATTTCATTATAGTCCGAGGTTGTTCGGTTTCTCAACCGGCCCTAGCCATGATAACGCAGCATACCGGGCCGTATCAGTCCACCACCGGCCCAGTAACCTGCATCAGGGAGGTATATAACCCAGGTTTAAAAAAAAGGAAAAGTGGGATTATATCGTGTGTCTGTGCGTGCGTGCGTGCGTCTGAACAAAAACTCAATTGCAACTCCTCCGAAATCGTTGAACATAATTTAGCCAAATTTGATATCTGAGTTACCTATACAATTGCGGAGTGTAAGAGGACATTTACCTTTGACTTCGTCCCAGTGGATGGTGCACGGGTCAATTGTTAACATGCGGAAATTGATTATAACGCAACCCCTCCGAAACCACTGGACGGAATTCAACCAAGGCTGGCACGTGTGCTACTCATCTGAGTGCGGGGTGCAAGAGCACATTTACAGTGGGGTGTCAAAAGGTCAAATTGATTGGAATGCAACTTCTCCGAAACCATTAGACGGAATTCAACCAGATTTGATATGTGAGTCACACATATGATTGCAGAGTGCAAAACTACATTTATATTTGGCTGCAACCCCAGGTGTCAAAAGGTTAAATTAACATACGGAAATTGATTGTAACGCAACTCCTACGAAACCGTTGCACGAAATTCAACAACATTTGGTATATGAGTTATCCATACAATTGCCGAGTGAAAGAAGACATTTACATTTGGCTTCACTTCGGTGGGGGCCGTGGGGGGGGGGGGTCAAAGGGTCAAGAAATTAATGGTAATACAACTCCTCCGAAACCAGTTGGACGGAATTCAACCAAATTGATATGTGAGTTACTCATATAGCTGCGAAGTGCAAGGTGGCATTATATTTGACTCCGCACCCCCACCCCACCCGCATACAACACACACACACACCCCACGGGAGGTGGTCAAAAGCTCAAGAAATTAATTGCAACGCAACTCATCCGAACCCATTGGATGGAATTCAACCAAATTTGGTATGTCAGTTATAAATATGATTGCAGAGTGCAAGAGGACATTTACATTTGGTTTCGCCCAGGGGTTGGGTCAGGTGGGTGGGTCAAAAGATAAAATCGGTGAGCGTGCGGGATTTGCAATGACATCATCTACCTAACAATCTAGTTATACCTGTGGATAACACTAATGATCAAATGTTCTCCTCCCAAATATGAAATAGCAACATGAATAGCCCACATCAACATGAATAGCCCACAGCAACATGACTAGCCCACAGCAACAGGAATAGCGCACAGAAACAAAACGTTCCAATGATGTGGTGGGATTTTGTTAGCAGTCCATAAAATAACATCTCGGGTGTACACGCGCGCATATAGCGCATGCATGCGTGCCCGCGTGCGTGCGTACGTGCGTGTGTGTGCGCATGCGTATGTGCGTGCGTGTGTGTCCATAAACTTACAAACAATATAACCATTTTATAAACAATATATATTTTATAGTCATTATAATTTGGACAAGATTAATATAATTGGTCAATTGTCACACATTATCCCCAAAACGCATGTTATTGGTCCATTACCGGCCCCGTAATCCGCGTTATACTGGTATAGTGACATGTACCTTGTCGTTACAAGTCTTGACAATAATAATGGTAATGCCGCCGCCGATGTAAAGGTACCAGAAGTGATGAAATAAATGACTAAGAGCTTAGTTAGGCTTATGGTATTTTTCTTGAATTAATCGAAATTAAAAGTGTCATAATCACTCTTTAATCATTTCCCTGATAACGCAGCTTACTGCCGGTATCGGCCCAGTAAGCTGCGTATCTGGGTTGAACCCTAAAAAACGAATTCGAAAACTCATTTACAATTTAATAAATACTATGTTGAACTTTTAAAAGAAATTTGCCTGGGAGCAGTCTTCCTTTCAGATTATTCAACTTCTTGATTTTCAGATTCTGGGAATTCGGGAGTGAAATGTTTAAATCAATTAAATTGCCACAGTATAAAAAGATGATAATTCGAAAATCCGGTCTTGGATATCTGTTCCAAACGCGACAACGCCACACTTAAATAAATAAATAAATAAATGTAAATGAATTGAAATGAAAAAAAATTGAATTGAACTTCTGCGTAGGCCCAGGTTATCTGGTGTCTAGCTATGCCACGCCCAAGTCTAGCTACGCTCCGCCCACCCTTGTTACCCATTTTGTAATCGATTTGAAACTTTGTATCCTGAACTCCCAGAAAGTAAATTTCAGGGCCCCTATACAGATAAGCTGTTGGCTATTTAATGACAGCAAGAGTCTCCAGTCAAATTAGTGTCTATATATTCAATAGTATTTTCGTTAAAATAATAATAATAATAATAATAATAATAATAATAATAATAATAATAATAATAATAATAATAATAATAAGTACATTTATATAGCGCAAAACTCCATGCAACAGCATGCTCTAAGCGCTTGAAGATCTACTGGATAGAAATGTTTTGAGACTGAATTTGAAAGACTGTAGAGTATGACATGTTTTGATATCTAATGGGGAGCTTATGTCGAACGTCGATCACACGCGCTGCGAGTCAACTGTCGGCAACTCCGCGAATCTGTTGTGCTTATGTTGATTAAGTCAACTGTGAACGATTATGTTCAACTCGATACAACTAGGCGTGCTCTAACGTGAGTAAATCGCAAGTCCACTCATGTCAACATTCACAGGCGATTAAATTTCCTTCAATGGTCTGACCATCCAAGAGGAATGAACGCGAATTTTTAAGATGGCGTTGTTTAATAGAAAGGTACGTATTTTTATTTTAACATATTCGCAGTTGGATAGAATATCATCATCTGTGATACAGATTCATTCAATGATACCCTGGCAAACTATACTGCCTACAATTCTTCTAGGAATATGAATGTTATCTAATCACCAATTGACACGTTGACTACTGTGTCTTTGTAGACGCCATATTCCATATATGCCTATGCTATATCGCCGACCACGCTAAATATTTTGAAAACAATGTGACTAAATGCTTTCATTCAAATTGTTTTCAAAATCTTAATCATCATGATAGGTATACCAATTCGATGATGTTGTCTGCGAAAGCTTGACAACCGAAATGTTGAAGATCATGTTAATTCTACGATGTGAATATGCAACTTCATCCAGGGTAGTCTATTGTTGTTTCATATATTTTCTAATTTGAGAATCGGTTATAGCAATAACGGAAACCAACGCACATATTCGTCCCAAACGATCATGCTTAAAGTGTATATGCATGTAGTTGGCTAATTATCCTAGTCCAAGATTCTATATACTATGCTGAAAGCTGGAAGTATGTTATTTTATTAGTCTCAAAACATGTCTGGAGCCAGCTTGTTCCTCCATGGGTGCTTGTGTCTATGCCACGACCATCTTGATGAATCCCATGTGGTCTTTTCCAGCTCTTTAACAAACTTCTCTCAAAATTCGAAAGTAATTTTCCTGTGAATAATCCATAGTCCAAGACCAATCAGGATTTTATTACTGTCTAGCTCACCCTCAACATCCCGATGTTTTAGCTGGTTAAACATAAAGGACAACCATCTTCTAATATGCAACAAAGCATCTTGTCGTATCTTAATTGTGACAATTTTGTTGTCGCTTGTAAACATTGGTGACTATGTTTTTGCATCTGACAATCATGTAGTATCTATGTTATGTATTACTAGGACTTGGATAAGTTGCAATCCATGCTGATATTTACCACATTAAAAACATGTTGTTTTGTCTTTTAGCTGTCCATCACACCTCGACAAAAGCTTATGATGCAAATAGAGGTAAACAGAAGATGCGCAGCCGCTACTGCAGCAGTTATGATTTTTGAGCGTAAGAAAAAGCGGGCTAGGACAACCTGGAAGCGTCAATGGCTACACGACCATGACAATCACGGTGTTTATATGACTTTAATACAAGAACTGCACACAGAGGTAGATGCATACGCAAATTATTTTCGGATGACCCCTGACCAGTTTTCTGAAATTGAACGGCGAATAAGACCGAGGATCCAACGCCAAGACACAAATTTTCATAAGTCAATTACCACGAAAGAAAGACTGGCTGTCACCTTGAGATATCTATCCACAGGTAAGAATGCATAATACACACTGGAGTGACCAAGGAGCCCAATGTTATACATATATTCTTGGCATTACGCTATTTGCACCGAAAGAGATTCGAACCCAAAATGGTAAGACTGGTCTGGTGGTGATTCTTTCGTCGTGGGCTCTAGTTTCGTTCAAAGTAAACCAATAAACTATGGATTGAAGGAATGAATGCTTCCGTCCACTGGCAAAAGGGAACAAGTGCTTTATTTTGTCATTTACTCCATTTTGTCACTGTAAAAACGAATAATACTGACACTTGCTCCCTTTTACCATATATATTCCAGTTAACATTGACTTTTCCCCTGGTCATACACGATATTACAATGGCAAAAGGGAGTAAATGGCATTATTTTCATAATTAGGTCAAATTACTATTAATTAACAATATCTATAAAAATCAATAGCTATCACTTATTACATTAGCTCTTTAAATTTTAAGTTTCGGAGGGCAACCGAGAAGCGCGTTTGGTTGATTTACTGACAAATAGTGTTTTGTCACTTGCACCCTTTGGCCAGGGTAAAGCAGAATGAATGCTGAAAGGCATTCCAGCCATAATTGATTAATAATTGGCCTTCTACATTTAGGATTTCACTGTTAGCCCATACATAGGTATTTGTATGACCTTGAACTAGATTACGCTGATTGACAGTGTGATGATGACCGGAAATAACATGTAAGCCCTATGATAATCATTCCTACCAACTATTTACTATGGGCATTGAATGAAAGTATGGGGCGATACATTTAAGAGGGCGAAATTGCAAGAACTGTCCAGGGGGGCATGTGCTCGCAGCTGCCGTTATGATAACGATATCGTTACACCATTGCCTTAACATAGGGGTAACGATATCGCTATCCTAACGATAGCTTCGAGCATATGCCCCAGGTGAGCTAAACGCCCCGTCGAAATTTATATTTACATCATTTTCAATGATATCCTTTAAATATTGTAGGAGAAACTTTCCAGAGTATATCCTATGCATTCCGTCTTGGAGCTACAACAATTGCAGAGATTGTGATTGATACGTGCGTCGCTATATACGAATCATTGAAAGATGATTACATGAAGGTAATTATACATTACCAGGTTTTAACTGGCATAAACAGAAAATCATATCAGCAATGCACTTCATGTCAGTGACAGTATACTCTATCTGAATGCGATGCCAAATCAACGTGCATATAATACAAAGAAGCGTGATTCACAATTTGAAGATATTAATAGATCGATGTTTGCTATACAAATGATTTAGTAAGTATATTCATGATAGCCAATCATGCACAGATATCAAGGCGCTACACAGGCAGTTGTATCATCTGTATCCTGGTCCAAATCTAACTGGGCAATTTCGGCATCAGCTAGGTCCATGTGTAATTTTGGTGTTGTTTTTGCTCTTAATCTGGGATTCGTTATCTTTCTTAATTTAGCTGCAACCAACTTTCCAAAAATTTCCATTTCGTCTTCTTCATGTAACTCAGGAAATGTAATAGGTTTCGACAGGGAGTTTGCTATTGAATTCAAAATTTCAGAGTCAGATTTTCTTTTCTCAGCATCCTTCCTCTTATATGGTCCAGGATTTGGCGTTTTCTTGACCACATCTGGCGTTTCGACTTCATCCAACAACGCGTCATCATACTTTGGTTTTTCTGTTACTTCTTCCGGTGCTTTATCATCATCGTTATGTACATCCGTCTGTCATAATAAATAAATAAGATTAATTATATTTTTCAGATGCCGCAATCAGAGGATGAATGGCTTACTATTGCAAAGGGATTTCAAGATAAATGGAACTTTCCAAATACATTGGGAGCTATCGATGGCAAGCATATAGCTCTTCGGGCTCCGCCCAAATCTGGATCAAGTTTTTATAACTATAAGCATTTTTTTAGTATTGTACTTATGGAACTCGTTGATTCAGACTATAAGTTTATTTACGTGGATATAGGGTGCAATGGCCGTATATCCGATGGCGGTGTTTTCGCTGGGTGTAGCTTACAAGATGGGCTGAATCAAAGGCTGCTGAATCGTCCACAATGTTCAAATCTCCCTGGTACAGACATTTTGATGTCATATCACATAATAGGTGACGATGCATTCCCTCTCAGAGACGAACTATTGAAACCATTCCCAGGATGAGGAGAATGCGGAGACGCATATCGTTGTTCCAGGGTCTTGGAGAGGTCAAGACAGCAATTTAGAATCGTGTGGCATCTCACATAATAATGGTTGTGCAGGTACACCAGTGGGAAAGAGACAACAACTTATGAAGTACGTCTCTAGCGAAGCAGGTGCAGTCTCGTGGCAAAATAATATGATTTGAATGTATCTTATTGGAAAGTGTATGCCCGTATCATAATGCCATATTGACATATTTTCGATGAGTTATTTCATGCATTGAGGTTGGGATTCAATAATTAACTAAAATACCTGGTATGAACTGGTCGATTCCCTTGCTTTTACAAATGGTTTCAAAAAATCCAAATGCTTCAACAGCCAATCTTGTCTAGTAGTCTTCTTTTTCCCACTACTTCCTGATGGGGGACACTTGAGAAGTCTTCCGTATTGCGTCCTCAATGTTTTCAGCCTCATTGAAGTTTCCTCAACTGAAATGAATCGATAATCATCTAAGGACGCAGGACCACACTACTTCTTTTAAACCATTGTTAGTTAATTGGCTATTTAGATTTGCTTGGAAACAAATTTCTGGAGCTATCTCCTGCGGAATTTTTCACCCGATTAATTCCAAATTTGGTCCAATTTTAGTCACTATGGAGGGTCAGGGTGTTATTGTTTTTCTAAGAGATTTTCCCAATGGTTTTCGAACTACCCAACTTTCCGTGGGCGAAAAAGTCCAATAGGAATGTATGGGAAATTTCAAAATGGATATTTAAATTACAACTACGCCTACAGTTTTTATCAGACCACTACCATAATCGGTCAGGATGTTGCCGTCAGGGGACTGAACATGTCTGATGACTTGTGGGTCACAGGCCCAAGTGGAAGGGTACCCATTGGTCATCAGTAATGCCAGTTCTTTGTTTTAGACAGAAATGATCTCACCTTGATCAGAAAGGTTCAATAGACGTATTAGAAGATGCCCTGTGACATCTTTTCATGTTTCCCTCACCGATGGGGGGTGGGGGGGGGGGGCCAAATTGTCAAGTGGAAGCGCATCCATTTTGGTGCAACTTTAACAGTTTTTGTTTTTGGCATTCTAAATGGCTTCACTTATGTCTGCTTACTAGTTCTCACTTACACAATATGGCACGCAGATTAACAGTTACTTCAGTAAATGTCTTCTAGTTTATGTTTATGATTACATTTGACAGTACAATTGCATGTCCCATATAAAATTTATCCTTTCATGATGGGCAAATTTATTAAACTACAAATCCGTATGCAACAAACGTCTGAAAAATGCACCCATTGGAAATTAAAATTGTGTATAATTGTTGGATATTTAATTTTGCGGATCATGTACTGGTCTTTAGAAATGTCTATTTTCATGCCAAGAAAGGAATGTTTTTGAAAAGTATGCTAACCTCTGGAATGACAGGCTCAATCGTCGAACCAATCATTCCATCAGTCAATTTTAAACGATAATTGTATGTATCTTGTCCTGTAAATATACATTTATATTATTCTTATTTTTGGTTGGGACCCCTAAATCTGATGTTGGGACACTAGGCCCTATATGTTAAATTTCGTGTATACACTGGCAGACAGGTAACAAACACACAAATAAATAGGCAAATGGAGCGAAAAACCATCCATCAACAATTGGCGGGTGGTTTTTTTAACAGTGATTGTTTAGATAAGAAAATATCAACCTATGAGATGGGCTACAGTGATGAGATGACAATATACGAGTGCTATACCTGACTTCTCTAATGTACTGGCAATTTCATTCAGAGATTTGTTCTTTGATAAGCGGTTGCTGTACTCCTTGTCTGTGATGGCATAGAGGCATCTCCTCTCTTCAAATAGGGAGATAAGTCCCTCCTCCTCTTCGACACTCCAGTTGCTAGACATTTTAGTTAAGGAAAGAATATATCGCATTAATCACGTGGGGTTTTCATTACCTTGGATTGACTACAGCGTTTAACCCGTAACACACTGATGCCGAAAAATAGATAGTTGCAAGCTAAATATAGGAATCATCTGTATACATTTTGGAAACAATTGATGCTGAAAGCTGTTGCTGTCATTGCCTGGAACAATTTTCAGCAACATTGTTTCCAAAGTGAACATAAGGTATTAATACAAAATAAAGTTTAATTAAAAATTTTAGCCGCTCAAACTGTAATGGTTAAATGCGTGTCCGTGGTCACTGATTGACGGTAACCGATCGTGAGAGTAGCGCATTTACAACTCCGGCGATTATTGATTTTTTTTCTCGCCGAGTGAAAGCGATCGCCTGGAAATGGATCACAATTTTGCTTAGGTCGACACAGTCGACGATCAAATCGATCGTTTGAAATCGCGGGTTGTCGCGGGAGACTGACTCGCCGAATAGTTGACTCGCCTCGTAGTTCGACATAGTTTCGGCATAAAGGGAGATTGTTCCATTCAGAAGCAGCGGTGAAGGAGAAACCAAGCAGGCACATGACGTTGTTTCAGCATTGAATTCCACGTTGAAATCACGTCATGACGTGATTTCAACGTGGATTCAACGTTGAAACAACGTCATGTGCATGCCTGCTGGGAAGTCTTCTGTCCATATGTTACCAGTTTTGCTTTCGGAACTTTAAGATTTCTGTTGTTTTGTGATCGGAGAACGCGACCTGGAGCGTAGGGCTGTATGAGATCGGACAGGTAGGTCGGCGCCGTGTTGCTTACACATTGGTAGGTCAAGCAAAGAATCGTGTAACGGATTCTCTGCTCTATTGGTAGCCAATGCAAGTCACGAAGCGCTGGAGAGATGTGTTCGTATTTACCGGAGAGTGAGATAATTCTTGCCGCGGTATTCTGTACAGACGGGAGCTTATGAATGAGCGTCTTTGGAGCGCCAGCGAGCAAACTATTACAGTAGCCCAGTCTTGATAGCACCAACGAACAAACGAGTGTAGTAGTTGCTTCTTCCGTCAAGTATTTTTTGATATTGCTGATGTTCCTAAACTGAAAGAAACAAGTACTGCAAGGATGTCTAACTTGCTTCTCAAGGCTTAGCTCACTATCCAACACAATACCAAGGTCCTTTACGCTGGTCGAGAGTTTAATGGGGCTAGGACCTATTGTGATATTATTGAGGTCGGTTTTAGCCAGCCTAGCCGATGGGCCCACTAACAATAGTTCAGTCTTATCATCGTATAATTTAAGCATGTTTGATGACACCCATGCTTTGATGTCTCGACAGCAGGTTGTTATATGATTGATTGCTTCATCGGCTACGAACACTGATGGCTGGAAGCTATTATGAGTTGAGTATCGTCCCCGTAGAAATGGTGATGAAGGCTCTGATTCTTAATAACAGATCCCAACGATTTCGTGTAAAGTGTAAAAAGTACTGGGCTGAGTATGGCACGCCGCATGCGAGCTCTACTGGGTAACAACATACGCCGTTTACGTAAACAGATTGAAATCTATCAGACAGATATGATTGAAACCAGTCCCAAGCAAGGCCCGTAACTCCGAACTCGTTTTTCAAGCCTGTCAGGAGATTCTGGTGGTCGTTTGTGTCGAAAGCGGCGAGAAGTGCAGTCTACGTACTATGGCCCTGACGATTGGCTGACTGGAATGGTTCGAGAAGGTTGTGGATAGACACATGATCTGACAATCGCTTAAGCACTGCTCGTTCAACAACTTTGGATAAGAAGGGCAGATTAAACACTGGTCTATAGTTCTTAAGAGTATCTTGGTCAAGATCGGATTTCTTCAGAAGAGGACTTATGAGAGCACGCTTGAATATCTTCGGCATGATACCTGCTTCCAAACTCGAATTAACTATTGAGATGATGACGGGCAGTAAAATGTCAATATGCTCGTAAATCATCTTTGTAGGAAGTGGGTCGAGAGCGCAAGACGTTGGTTTAGAAGCTTTTAGGAGCTACAAGACTTCGTTTTCGGTAAAAGGTTGAAAGCTTACAAGACATTCGTCGCTGAAAGTTGCAGGATCTGAAGAATAGTCACTGGGAGGGCTTGAACACAGCAGCTGATTACGAATGACCGTGTAGAATAACATCACAATCAATTACGTCATGAATGACGCAGCTAAGTTCGTCAAGAACGCTTAATTGATGACGACTAAACGATGTTGTACGAATTTTGTCTTTGCTATTTAATAAACGTGCTGTTAAATATTTTGAAACTAATTTCACTGGGCACATTTGCTGCCATAGGTAGCAACAGCACACAGACAAATTAGTTTCAAAGTATTCAACAGCTTACCTATATAGTTTTCTGGAAATTGGAGTGCTGGGATCGATTGATCGAGCCCAACATGGCCAAACCGTGGGTGGAGCTTAGCTAGAGATGCGCCGAGCATAGCTAAAACTGGATTCCTGCATTGCATATGGCGTCAGATGCTTGAGTGACAGATCGGATGGCTCCATTGTTAATCAGGATCATATTTTATTAGCACTTTTTATGGACGATACTGGGTCCCGATTCATCATATTCCGCTTTGCTGATCACCATCCCTTGGAACACTGGAAGTGACGCAAGCGTGGACCCTCCATTCCACACTGAGAATTTTCGCGCGTGCGGGGCAACGATCTTGATTTTCGTATCCGGCGGGGCGAGACTGCTTATTTCCTTCTGTATACGATCAGTCATACCAGGGAAGATTGAAGAACCGCCAGATAAGACCGTATTGACATAGAGAGTCTTTCGGATAACGCCATCACATTTCATAATGGAATTGTATACCATCTCGTGAATGCCAGGTTGTTCCTTGCCCAAAAGTGATGGTTGGAATAAAGCCTCGGGGCACATAAATCTCTCTTTGCCAATGGTGACGGCTTGACCATCAGTTATTCATACCTTTTCTCTAAATTAGCTGGACCATTCCCGGTCTGCAACTCCTTGTTGTAATCTAGAGCTACATAGCACAGTTTTTCTTTAATATCCCTAGCATTTTCACGGTCATCCGGGGTTGTACAGCTATAGCCTCGTTCTGTGAGCATCTTCATTAGATAATCAGTTAGATCTCTCCCAGCAATATTCAGACGGGTGATGGCGTGTTGTACGGCACGGCCCTCATGTATGGGTACACAATGGCTCACACCATCACCAATGTCCAGTACAATGCCTTTAGTACGACCACTAGCGCACAGGGAGAGCGCCGCTTGGATGGCAACGTACATAGCCGGTGTGTTGAATGACTCAAACATTATCTGCGTCATCTTTTCTCGGTTGACTTTCGGGTTAAGAGGAGCCTCTGTCAGCAACGTTGGGTGGATATCTGATTCAACCTTGAGCTCATTATCGAATATGTGGTGCCAGATCGTTTCCATATCGTCCCAGTTTGTAACAATGCCCTGCTTAATTGGATATTTGAGTGTAAGAATACCACGTTTGCTCTGGGCCTCATCTCCGATAAAGCTGTCTTTCGCATCACGCACCACTCCCTGTAAACATAGAAAACTCACAAGTCAGGTCACTCGAAGGTTTCAGTTAACCCTTTAATGACTAAATTTGTTTAAAAATTTTAATATTTACTTATATAATGTCCATTTGCAGGCCAAGAGAAGACAATTTTTGACAATTTATCACTGGAATGACTGGCTCGGTTATCGAGCCAGTCATTCCAGTGGTAATTTTTCAAAAGGTTTTCTCTTAACCTGCAAATGGGCATTCCCCAAGACCACTACAGAGGCTGGTTTTGACCGACTTCGTCGTGAAAGGGTTAACTGGTTATATAATCTGATAGTTCATTCAAATGATATTTACTAAACTCAGTCAATTTCAAAGACAAATCTGTGATAAAATACATACTTTACAAAATAAACCATACTATGTTAGATATTTTGAGATTGATATGACTGGAAGCCATTGCTGCCGAAGGTAACGATGGCTTCCAGTCATATTAATCTCAAAATATTCAACAGTTTTCTTGTATGTTAGCCTCATAATTAAGGTACAGGTAATGTATCGTTGAAAGGGTTAAAACTCTTTAGTTCAACAGGTTCACGAGACACCCTCCATCGATATTGGCATGAAGCGACGCCTCTATTTTTAAATTGATAGCTCAATTGAAGTAGGTAGAAATCTGATTGGCTGCCTCCAGGCCACTAGCGTAAAGAAATACTAACAATAACAGGATTTGATACAGCCTTTAACGCAAAAAACCGTAAATAAGACTAACATCACTAGGCATGTAAGAATAGCTTTACAAACTCAATTCAATGAAAAATGTAGAGCTGAAATTTCCAATTCAAGCCGATTAACGTTTTACAATAACATATACACCTGTGCAAAAGTTACGCACCACCCTATTTTTACGCACATGCGAGGGTATATTCATGTGCTATGAAGAAAGCAATAGCATAAACATTTATGTACCCATCCATCTTAGTGCAAGAGGTAATAATGCAACTAGAGGAATGCTGATTATGATGGTGGGGAAACACTGTATGTTTTTGTTTGAACTTGAAAACGAGGCCTGAATATGGTTACGTTGACACAACTGACAACTATTGCCCTACAGTTGACACACGTGGCTAGATTGTCATTAATGGTGTCTGAAAACGAAGTTTAACATCTGTGCACGAGTTTGAGACTGTCATTATTAATACCGGGTATATCCACCTTGTGCCTGGATGACGGCCTGGACACGACGTCTCATGCTGGTCACCAACCGACTGATACGCCATTGTGGTATTCGTTGCCATTCAAGATGGAGTGCGTCTGTTAATTCCTGTAGGTTCTGCACAGGAGGATCCCTCCTTCTCACCATGTTTCCCAGAATGTCCCAGATATGCTCAATAGGGTTCATGTCAGGGCTCCTTGCTGGCCATGGTAGGGTTTCGATGGTATTCTGGCGGAGGTATTCATGCACAGCTCTAGCACGATGTGGTCGGGCGTTGTGATCCATGAATATAGGGTGGGTTCCAGGTGCATGATTTACAAAATGAGGGACCACAACTCTATCCAGTATGGAATCTTGATATCTTTGTCCATTTAGTGTTCCAGGTACAGTCAACAGATCCAGCTTACAATCAAATGAGATGCACCCCCATATCATAACGGAACCTCCACCAAATGGAACTTCTTCCATGATGTTACGTTGGTCGTACGCCGTGCGTCTGGACCTCCATACACGAGTTCGACCATCTGTGGCATGAAGCAGGAACCGACTTTCATCGGACCAGTGTACCCGTCTCCAGGATCTCATGTTCCAGTGTCTTCTTTCGTTGCACCACCTCAGACGCTCCTCTTTGTGGTGTGCAGTGAGGAGAGGACGTCTGACAGGTCTCCTAGCTTTCATGCCAGCAGCATACAGTCTCCCTTTGACGGTAGACATTGACACTCTATTGCGCGTTTCCCATTGCTGGATGAGCACTCTGCTGTTGGTGAATGGAGATCTCCTAACAAGGCGTACTAGGGCTCGATCATCACGGGCAGTAGTCTTCTTCGGTCTTCCAGATCTAGGCCTGTCCTTCACCTCGTTAGTTTGCCCATGTTTTGGAATCAAACGACTGATTACAGTATGGTTAATGTTCAGCTGTCTGCCAATCTCTCTGCATGACATACCAGTGGTATGCATGCCTATGATTTGCCATTTCACACGATCACTTAACCTTCGTCTTGCCATAGCGGTTCACAATCAAGAGCTAATTCTCTCTGTACAAATAAACCACGGTCATGAACAAAAAATTCCTAATCTTGTCGCCTAAATCTGTATGTAATGTTCTACACCTCAAACTGGACTTTTACATAACTGAACACGTGTGCTGTTTCCAGCCACGCACGGACATCAAGCGGCGTGAAGTCATGCATGCATGTGCATTTCGTACTTGGAATTATGTCAGCTAACGCGGGGACAAAAAGTATGGCAGCCTAGTTGTACCATCATGTTTCTACGTTCTATTGTTTTTGCTGGTGCTTAACTTTTGCACAGGTGTATATAATGAGTGATTCGGTATTTGAAAAATATTTTGTTGTATTGCCATATCGGGATGCTATAATTATGTGCCTGTGCCACTTCAGAACATTAAATCGCTAACTAGACATCCAGACCAAGAGATGGGAGGGAATTGATCGAAATGAGCGCATCTGTAATGCATGTAATTGCATAGGTGACGAATTGCGCTTTCTTTTTCATTGCACAAAATTTAGCACTGTACGACAAAGACATATATGCAACAGGCCAGTTCTCCAAAAAATGTGTAAATGCCTTTTATATGCCAAGAAAAAATAAGTCACCAAGTCTATTATCGCTGTATTTAGTATTTATTTATTAACCTCGTGATAATCACTGCATATTTTGTCACTTTACTCGCTATAATAAATGTTATAAATATGTACTCTCATATGCTGCCTCGGTAGCCTGAGTGTAATAAACGTGAAACTGAAACTGAAACTGTAATGTTACGTCGCATAGCAAAAAATCACAGGTCTGCAAGTACGGCCTCGAACGGCGAAGCGATGTGAGTGGGCGTATGTTAGTACGATGCAAACTTCACACTAAGAACACCGCTATTTTAGCTCAGTGAATGCCCATTTTCAGGCCAATATAAAGATTGTCAAAACAAGACTATTTTCAGATTAAGTTGACTGGACGCCATTGATGCCTTAAGCAGCAACAGCTTAACGGCCAAATTGTTTTCAAAATAGTCAGTAAGAATATATGACAGGAAATTCATAATAAAAGATTACGACAATTGAGCAATCCGATCTGCCACTCAAGTAGCTGACGTCATAATCAATTACAGCAAATGTTAGCTGACGTCACTATCATAATGACGTAGTTCTATCACGAAAGTTTGAAACTAAGTTGACTGGGAGTTGTTAGGCAGCAACATTAGTTTCAATGTATTCAGCAGCTTAGATGTATAGTTACCTTGAAATTTTGATTGTGGGAATTCAAGTTTCAAAATTTGAATCGATTCCAGTACAAGTGCGCGGAACTTAGCTAGAAATGGATCTCTGGATTGCTTCATTTCCTGCACCGTCAGAGGCCCGTATCAGTATTGCGGGTGCTGTCTGTCTGTCTGTCTGTCTGTCTGTCTGTCTGTCGGTCGGTCGGTCGGTCGGTCGGTCGGTCGGTCGGTCGGTCGGTCGGTCGGTCGGTCGGTCGGTCTGTCTGTCTGTCTGTCTGTCTGTCTGTCTGTCTGTCTGTCTGCCTGTCTGCCTGCCTGCCTGCCTGCCTGCCTGCCTGCCTGCCTGCCTGCCTGCCTGACTGCCTGTCTGCCTGCCTGCCTGCCTGCCTGTCTGTGTCTGACCGTTTGTTTGTTTGTTTGTTTGTTTGTTTGT